>CAIGRK010268076.1:0-16011 GCA_903798315.1 Fraxinus greggii | reverse complement strand
CCCGGGCCTCAAAATTTACCCAGGGGCCTCATATTCCATAGCTGAAGCTTCGGTTGTGGCGGGTCCACAGCTACAGTCGATCGACCACGTGGCAGTACCAGTGGCGAGTCATAACAAATACCTTAAATTTCCAGAATAGAAATTATATTTTGTGTACCTTATATGAAGGCATAGGATTAGATTTAGGTCAACAAATAATCGCCTCCTAAGTTTATTCTACTATCGTCTACCGTTAGTCAAACTTAAAAAATAAGTTTATATGCTTAAATAAACTCTTAATCATTTATCATGCGATCTCTTTTTCGAAATCATAGGTCATGTACAGGAACCTCGACAATTAATTATAAGATAGTGAAGTCTACCTATAATCGCTCTACGTGATATACATATAACAATTGTCTACCTATAATCGCTCTACGTGATATACATATAACAATTTGTAATTTAATATATTAATGTAGTGATTTTTTGTTGCAACATACATCAAATAATAAACTACCATATTTATGACACGTAGGACGAGTAATTTTAACTATAAACAGCATCATTCAGTCATGAAGCCACGGTAATTGCTAGCCGCATTATTAATTAACACATCATATAATAAACTATCATATATATATTACGTAAGACGACTATCGATTGTTTTCACCTCGAAAAGTATTATTCGAATCCTCGCGAGATAAGGAAGCCGACTAACCGTATGGCCATCCCCGCTACAGTATCATGAGACGTGTTCACAAGATCCTACCTGTTTTGTTTCTTCATGACTAAGCTTGTGCCGGGACCCACATGCTGATGTAAGCCCCACGTCCACTTTTAAAAGCCAAGAGCAGCCCCCCACCACTGTTAGTGGAGCATGACTCAAAAGCATGTCCTTTAAAGCTGTTAATTGACCAAAATGCCCCTATGTGGGCCACAGAATGGCTCTCCACTTGCCCATAAATTGGACTCTCCTCCCTCTCGTTCCTTCCCTTTTCCCCTCCTAACCTCTCTCTACCCCTATAAGCGGCTTTCCGGCGATGATGTCAACATTTCCGTCCCTTCTTTCCTCCGATTCTTTCTGGAACCCATGTCCATCTTTCGAAGGCGGTTTCACTCCTTGGGATTCCCATGACCGACCGTTTCTCTTTCCACCACAAGAAGAACCGGTCCTCCTTAACCAACCACCACCTCAAGAACCGATCAATTCCAACTCCAGTTCGGACAACCCAAACCCCCTCACTCCAAATTCTTGTTCCGATGAAACGAACCGGAATAGATGTAAAACCACGAGCTTCGGTTCAGAGGAGACAATCCGTTTAGGTAATAATGCTATCATAGATGAGAGAAAGCGTAGACGCATGCTATCGAATAGGGTGTCGGCGGCGAGGTCCCGAATGCGTAAACAGAAACATTTGGAGAACTTGATGAACCTCGTGGACAGGTTTACGATTGGAAACCGGAAACTAAAGAAACGAGTGCTTTCGATGACACATCAGAACCAATTCGTCCGGCTACAAAATGATCACCTCCTATCGGAGGTGTTCATGCTCCGGCAGAGATTGTGGGATATACGTCAAGTATTGCATGTTCGGCAGCTTCAGCAGCACTTAAATCCCCGCATGGACATACAATAACATTACGTCCATCAATGAAGAACAAATTCTCCATCAATCACATTATATAACATTTATAATAATATATAAACATAAATAAGCCCGTTTCTTGAAAAACATGCATGCATGCATGAATCCTAGGAAAATCTCTCTCGTTTAGTGTCGGTCAGTGTAAATTAAATTTAGAAGCGGAAGAAATTGGCGATGATTTTTGGAACTGGATGTGGTTATTTTTTGTGTGTGTGTGTGAATATTATTTTGTAAAGAGTTTCTTGACGTATGGCTTTATTTAATTAATCAAATGATATGTTAATACGTAGCTAAAATTTCAGTTTTGCAGTATTATAAATTTGACAAACGGTTCAAAAATCAATTTATTATATAGATCAAACAACGACATGCAAGCAATTATATGCATCCAAGATCCAACATTATAATATATATTTAATTGAGCGCTTGAATCTTGTCAATTATTGCATTGTGTCAAAAGCTAAAGCACATTTAGCCCCCTATTTGGTGGCACATTAAAATCAGATTTTCAGTAAACTTTAATTGTGTGGTTGAAAAATTGTGAGGCGCATAAAATATGTGGTTGAAATAAATTGATGATTTTGACTTGTATTAAAATTAAAATTTATATCGATACCAAAACAAGAACTTCTTTTGTATTGCAAATCATGTTTCACCGATCAAAAAATCTTTGGAGCACCATACATTAGGGGTGTGTTTGAGCCACAATATTTTGGAAGAATGTATTTCAGAATATTTGATTGATGGAGAATTTGTGGTTGAAAAAGAAAGAAAAATTATTAATTTGATAGAAAATATTATTTTATTGGAGAATGTGTGGTTGAAAATGAGTACAGTAGAAAAATGAACGAGAAAAAAGGACAAAGAATGTGGCTTAAACATAGTGGAACAAAGCAACAAGTAATTATAATTTATAATTGTCACAATAATTACGTTCAAGATAGTTTATGGATATGAAAAATGTCGACGTTAAAAATATTTGACGATTCTTTGGGAATTAGTACTTGATTAAGATAGGATAATTTTTTTAAAAAAAAAATATCAAAAAATATCCAAATGTTCTAAAATAATTTCTTAATCATAAGCTACTTTTGAATTTTACTATACCCATCATATATTAGAATTTTACTTTTGAATTTGAATTTCTTAATCATGAGCTATTTTCTTAATCATAATTTGAATTTTACAATTTCTTACGACGTCGTCTCACAGTCCACGTCCAAAAGAAAAAAGTAAATAAATAAATAAAACACGATGTTGAACGAAGAATCAATCAGAGACGGCAAATGTGGTTCTTTATGTGCGTGAATATCGACCAACTTTTTGTTTGATTGGTTTTGGATGCAGCATAAATAAGATAGGAACTTTAATGTTTTATTTAATTAATAAAATAATTGATGCCTTTATATTTTCACTGGTAACAACACAGGTAGACCAATTAAAGAGGATGCGCACGTCAATCCCATCTCCAATTAATTAATAACTTTGACAAAAATAATTAGAGCGAAGCAGCACTAAAAAAAAATCGTCAATTAGTGTAGTGGGCAACTAAAGAAAAGGGTATTTAGGCTCAAGTGCAACGGATATTCCCCTCATACATCCATAAATCCGATCACAAAGTAAAAAATCTTCTGCGCACGTCAAAGTTTTCAGTCTTAACCTTCTATATATTTCTTCGTATTAAAAGAAAAACAAAGAAAATAATTATTATTTGCATGACTCCAACCTTATACAATTATTATAAGATGACTGATTCCAATATTCACGTATGACATCCCAAACGCAAAACTATAAGGATCTGTTCGATAGCAAGAGTGGAAAATGAGTGGAAAAAAATGAATTCCAATGAAAGTAATTGCCTAGAACTTGTTTTTCATGAAATTGTTAATTAATCGTCCTTGATTTGTATAATTTTTCACCCGAAAAATTTTTAAATTTTGAATCTTTTTGTGTTCGTTTGGCTTTGTTTTATATGGAAATTATCCATTAAAGTGATAATTTTTTCACAATTGATTATGAAATTTGTTTCTATTAAAAAAAAATAAGAAAGGATGGCAGATTTTGGTGGGAAATGCCTTTCCACAATTTGAAGGAAAAAGGGCGCGTGGATGGTAGTAAAATGCATTCTTTTAGCTAAAAAATGAGTTCCAAACAGGGGCTTAATGAACACACTTGTGTTCTAATCCAATTATTTAGAGGATACCGAAAAATGATTATAGGATAATTAGGGCATGTTTGATACGCTTTTGAAAAATCAAATGTTGTTTAGAGATTAATAAGTTACTTTTGAATCGATTTGAATAATTTTTCAAATGTTTTTTGTCAAGTTAGAAGAGCTTTTAAATTAAATCGATCGCTTTTACAAAAATTAGAAGTGAAAAATAGAAATACTGCCACGGGGGGTCACAATCAGACGGCCTTGTTTGATGGTAAATAATGTTCCCAGCTTGGGGGGCAAGTGAATAATACCAAATCTGGAAAACATAAAATGACGCCAAGATGGTGTGTCTATCTCATTGACAAGTTACTACTACCTGCAGAATTCAAATGAAAGAAAGATGATTTTTAAATTTATGAAATGGACCATAGGTTTGCTTATACAATTGTTAAGCTTATCGTGTCCATCTCAACATTCTGCCACGTGTGTATTACCTATTATCATCAATCAGAATTTACAGAAAATTGAAGGGACAACCTGAAAAGCGTCGGTGCAATGACCAAATTCTGATATTACACGGTGCAGAACGTGTTAAGTGGCTTTTGGCTTGCCTGCTGTCTTTGGTTTAGAAATTAGGTATTGATAAGCACCCATTAAATCAAATTATTATTTTGTTTTTTTGTATTTTAGCCTTGATTACAATCTGACCCAGCCCCTTTGTATTATTTTTACTGTTTCTGATTAGAACCCTTTTCGAATCAAGTTCACGACACTTGTTGAGTTCGGTGCATTGTCTCTTCCGGTGAGTAATAAAGATGCAATTATTTACTTTTCATAATTCAAATTCTTGTGAATTGAAGATCATCTGATTTATAAACAATATTTTTCCCCGTGTACAGAAATATTTCAACAGACATGGATTAGAGTACTCACAATGGAGTGGACCTACCGTGTATTTAAAAAAAAAATTCCGCGAGATCCACATGTGTGAATATTCTGGCCCATTTCTATTGGTTTTGCTTCTGTACGTATAGTGCAATTATTATAAAAAAATTATTCTACGTATACATTAAGAATTACCCTGATGTACATAATGTCCAAATAGCATTTAATCATTGGGTGGTGAAAAAATTGTTTTTCCATTTAGCAATGATAAAATGTCATTTGAGCATTATGTGTACTAAAATGTAGACGCTAATGTACATGTAACAAAGGACGTTGTATTTGGATGTCAAAATTCAAAATAGTGGCTTGTCTCAATGGAACCAGCATGCACTTAGATTCAATTATGGGTTAATTATGGGTTGCTATGAGTCTAAACCAACCTGTTTAAAAGTATTGTCTTGACCTAGTCTAAAAGGGTATCCAAAACGTTGTAAATATTGTGCGTCGGGTGGCCAACTTGTCAAAATATATATATATATATGATTTAAAATTGTCATAATTGAGAAAAATGAAATATCCTTTTCGTTGGGCAGGCTTATAAATTACATCATTAAATTATTCGTGAAATATAAAAAATAATTTACTACCGGTAATAGTATTTGGCTGATAAATTCGAAACCAACAAATAATTCCCAAAATTTAAAAATGGTACAGCACTACAATCAATAAATATTAAATACATATAAAGAATACCTAACAAATATTTCATTTCATGTAGCTATAGGACAAAAATTATTAAGCTCTCGTTTGACCCGATTAAAATTATAATTCACGAAGGACAAGTGGGACCAATCGAAGGTGTGATTGAAAATTAAGCACTTGTCTCCTGACCCATTAATTCCGTCACATTTTTCTACGTAATATTCTGATTAATTCTTTATAATGTGACAAACACAACTTTGCTATTAATCTGACCAACCCCTTATTATACTCAATAATTGAACGAAGAAGCATCACATTCCTTTCGTTTCATTTTGATGTAAACAATAGACTACTGAGTTCATAGGTTCCATACAACCTTTTTCAAAGCATTTCATTAAACAAATATGCTAAATATCGTTATGTTTAATGAAATTACAAGGTAAGAACATCTTGTATACTGAAATTTAAAGAATCGATGTAAAATTATCGAAATACACTTCAAAATCGACTTTATAGAAACATCACAAGCAAAGTTAATACTTCAATAATGGCTCTCGTTCTTGACTATATGATTGGATGATTCAAGGGGATGCAATGATCTCTATATATAGAGCGTGAATAAGAAAGAGAGACGTGTTATTATAAATTTTAATTTACATATTTAATTTTATTTCATTTCACTTGAATGCACCCCATTTACAGTTGTCATGTAATGCAGGAATCAAGGTTGAAATGTTTGAGCTACAAATAATAGGCCCAATTTAAATATAAGATCAAGCTTGGGCTTACTAACAGGCCATATTCTGCCCAATATTTTCATGGGAAGATTTCATAATTAAGGGTTTTAATTCTATCAATTTCAAATTTAAGAGCTTAAGTTTAAAATTTCAAATTTCAGATATTTTTAAATTTTATTTATAAATAAATAAATTAAACATATATTTTATAAATTTAATATATTAAGGTCACAATTCCATATTATTTGGTCACATATTCCATATAATTGGTCACAAATCACAAATTTTATATGTCACAATTTCAAAATTTTATAGGTCACAATTTGTTCATCGACCACAAATCAAAAATTGAAACGTCACAAATTATTTTATGGTCACAATTCAAAAATTTTATGTCACAATTTATTCATCGGTCATAAATCATAAATTTTATAAATCACATTATTCATTGGTCACAAATCACAAATATTATAAGTTACAACTTAGTAAACGGTCACAAATTATCAAATTTTTACTCGTAAATTTAATTTTTTTTAAGTCACATCACAATTTATCTTTTTCATTAGTCACAAATTGTTTATTGGTCACAGATTAACCAATTTAATGATCACAATTAATCAAATAATTTGTGACCACAACCAACATTTGTGACCACCATCGCACCACTCCCTCCAGCAGCACCATCGCCACCAGAACCACCACCACTTGTCGACCACAATTTTCAACTACAAAACTGTCACGGTCATCACTAGATCCACCACCACTAAATCCAACAAAAATCATCGCAATCGTCGGATCATCCGGATCCATCAACAAGGCAGACAACAAAAACCACAGCCTTTACCAGACCAAAACCACCACAACCGCCACCCAAACACCACCAACAAATCAGATCCAAAATCGTCAGCATCCTATACCACCAACAGCACCCTACACCACCTCCAGCATCACACTCCACCACCATCACCACCGCCACCTCCTCCCCAGACAGCTAACTGCACTATCGCAGCCAACATAACAACCACCACTACCCAAAAACCACCAAAAAAATCAGATCACAAGCCGGCCGCACAACGACCACCACTAACTCACTGACCGCTACATCACAACCACTGCCGCTACCGCAGCTAACATCACAACTAGGCCGACTTCACAGCAACCTAGATGCTGCGCCACGATCATCATTAACTCATCAGACCGCCACATTAACACCACAGCCACCACCGTAGCGAACATCACAACCATCGCAAACTGGACGGAGTGGCCATCGGGCTCATCACATTTTCGATCCCAACACCTAATAGATTCCTCAATCCACCATACATCTCTCTCCCTCACAAACTACAAGTCTAGCCGTCGGCGATCCCTTCAAATGTCGACATCTATGTCTGCAGCACAAGAAATCGCACTCCAGACGTCGCAAGCGGGACTATGATGAAGCCGGCGCGTCGCTAACAGTATCGCCGACGTGCACCTACTGCTATGGGTGAGAGATAGAGAGAGGTGAGAGAAGAGAGAAGAGTGAGGTTTAGAGAGAGAAAGAAGGAGAGATGTAAGTAGGGTTTGAAATTGAATAGTGTAGGATATATTATTAATTAATTTTATAATATTATTATTAAAATTAAAATTTTGAATTAATATCTGATTTTTGTATAAATAAACTTAAAATCTGATTTTTGAATTGTAATCTCTAAAATTATGGTTCAATGTAATTTCCACGATTTTCATTATTTTCACTAATTTGATAATAATAAAAACATATGTAAAAATTGTAGGTTCATCTCGAACCAGATTTGAACGTTGGTGGGTCGATCCTGTTATTTCAATATCCAGAATTACGTATTACGATTTGAATATTTCGTAAATAGAACCATTGTAGGTCTATATAATTACAAGAACCGAATCTAAACTTGAACCTGAATGTCAATTCTGATTTTGTTAGATTTTGGTTCTATCCATAATATTTTTTAAAAAAAAATTATGAATTGAAAATACAACTTCTCTTCTCAATATCTAGCAGAAAAAAAAATAAGTAATATCCAATATCTAACATAGTTGCATCTTATTATCAAGCAAAATATATTATCAAATTGCATCTAATTAACATCTAAGTAAGTTTAAACACCAAATTACATACCCAAAACAAATCAAAAGCTAGAAATCAATAATAAGGAATTACTAAATTCTACAAATGATTATACCAACAGAAATCTGAAATCCATTCATTTGAAAACAACAATAACTCTCAATATTGTCGACTTTTCTTCCATCCCATCATTTCTTTGGGACCTTATCAGGTCATTGGGCCAAAGTGGATAAATTATAAAAACTTAAAAAAACTTACAAGAGATGACAAATTCGATTCTAGAGCCAGTAAAAATTTTCAATTCAAGAGATTCAATTCCAGTTAAAATACCGTTCCCTATGTCAAACCATATGAAGTATCATATTTATTAAGGAAAACTACTTTTTAATGGATCTTGCTACATGTTCATCAAAATTTAAATAATTGATTACATAATGACATTTGACAATCTACCATTTGCCAATTTAAAACACTGTCAATTTTTTAATCCAATTTTTTCCTTCCAAATCATATTATTTAATTCATTATGTACATTTTTCTTGTACAAGTAGCAAAATTCCCTTTTAATTAATGTTCATTTTCTCAAATCCTTTTACATTTAATTTTTAGTAGAAGAATTGCAAAATAAAATTTTGAAAACATATAATGTGACAATGCAAGGCAGCACCATAAGAGTGTACATTGTTTAAAAGAAAAAGTAGATGATCTTACCCGTTTTTAGTTATGAATAATGATATTTATCATTTTAATGATGAAACATTGGTAATGTAAAAACTTAAGTGGAACAATGATATAGGACAGTTAGTCTTCGTAAGAAAGAGGGGGATTGAACTATCGTATCCCATTATACCATTTAAATTGCCATATCACTGATATTATATCATTATAATAATAAATATCATTATTTTTTAGTTATATAGAATCATATTCAGTGTGTTTAAATTCTTGAAAGTGAAAACACGTTTATTTAATTAAAATTTTATATTCAGTATTCTTCTTTGTGCATCCAATCTATGAGTAACAACATGACCTTAACCGGTACATCTAAGAGTAAATTTTTAGAGTCGAGACTCGCCAGCACTCGCCCTGGTGTTGGAACTGTTTTGAGAAGATAAAAAAACCAACTAAATTACATGATTAACAGAATTAGAGCCCTAATTAAAATATAAAAGTCAATATTCACCGAATATTACACTGTAAAACTTTAATTACAACATGTTTACAAAATAATACACCTACAATTTATTGTGAGTTCTTAACAAAGGGTTTCACTTTGTACCTCTCTCTAGGAAGAGGAGGAAGTTTAGAAAGCCTAACAAAATTATCATTTTCAACATCACAACACTGTTTGCATGAGAAAACACTCTTACTGTAATTCCCATTTCCCTTAATCTGATCTTCTCCCTTATGTCCTCCACCGTGACTCCGAATTACGCTTTTTGTGCATGCCTTTAAAGCTGCCAAGAATGGATCATCTTGCCACCGCAGCCCCTTCACTGCATGGCTTCTTCTCGGAGGTGTAGACGCTGAGTACGGAGGAGGTGGCACCGGAATATTCTTGGAATTGGTATCAGAGAGGATAGGACGGGTAGTTAGGCCTATATCCATGGAGGACTTTTGGTGAGTGAATTTGGGAAGTCCTGGCTTTTCTTCCCAGGAAAATGGTACGCATCCTTGTGAATGAAATTTTCTGCGACTCATTGCCCTAGAATTTAAGGGTGATGCTGAATTAAAAAATGGATATATAGTACCCAGTTTGTGGCTTGCGTTGTAAGGCTATTTTCACTCACTTTCCACACTTGTTTGAGAACTAGACCTGAGCTATAGGAGCATGTTTGAAAAATTTTAAAATGTTGTGAGGGGAGTAGCCAATCGGTTCCCATATGCTCCTCCTGTTATGGGATAAAATTCCACATCGAATAAAGATGTTAACATAGACCAATTTATAAGGGACTTGGCTACTCTTAATAAAATTGACATTTTAAGATGAAACTTCAAATCTTAACATAGTATCAGAGCCCGTTAAACTCCAACGAGCGATTTGATCCGACTAAAACTCAAAAAAATTGAGCACACGAATTTTAAGATTGGTCTGCCAAACAAGCCACCATCTTGCGAGGACATGTTAAGGGATAAATTCACATATCGAATAAAGATGTAAACATAGACCAACTTATAAATGATTGTGTTACTGCTATTAATAAAGTTGACATTTTAAGATGGAAGGGAAAATCTTAACANCATTTTAAGATGAAACTTCAAATCTTAACATAGTATCAGAGCCCGTTAAACTCCAACGAGCGATTTGATCCGACTAAAACTCAAAAAAATTGAGCACACGAATTTTAAGATTGGTCTGCCAAACAAGCCACCATCTTGCGAGGGCATGTTAAGGGATAAATTCACATATCGAATAAAGATGTAAACATAGACCAACTTATAAATGATTGTGTTACTCCTCTTAATAAGGTTGACATTAAGATGGAACCCCAATCTTATCACTCCCCTCGTGCAATATAAATTGGTTTTGGAAAAGATGGATGAAATAACAACCAATTTTTGGATTAATGTCTAAGGAAAGAATGTCATTGATGATTCGTGAGATAAATTGCAAGAACTTAGTCAATAAAATCTTCTTAAACTATCATGATGACTTAAAAAATTGGTAGATTAGTTAAGCAACATATATATAACTAATGAATTATTAGCATTGAGAAGTTGGTGGTATTAGTTGAAAGAGTTCAAAAAATAATAATTAGTTGTTGAATATAATATTTTACTTTTTTTTTTTTTGAAATGGACAGTAGTGATCAATCTAATTTGAGTTATACCTATTGTACTCACGAAAGTTGTGAATCATTTTCTTGTTGTACAATTGAGTTTAGAATGTAGATACTACTCAAGTCAATAAGCAACGTTAAAAACTGATTTGAGAACTACGATGGCCATGTCAAGAAATTTTTCTTTTTGCTTTTCCCCCCCTCCAATAGGGGGTGGCGCCCTGTCCTTGTCTCAGTCATTGAGACGAGACAAGGGCCTTTACCCTCTTGAACCATATATTCCATTGATGCCAAGTATGAGACCTTCGATAATAAAACAAAACTTGTATCAGAGTATTTGAAAACGGTACTTGTCTCGTCCTGTCTACTAGCTAGTAGAACCTCACACGAGGCATTTATTAAAAACATGTGAAATAGTTCTATAATTGGTTATATGAAAAGTTTTAGTGCCACTAGCGTCGATTACCCAAAAAATATAATTGATTTCTACCTCAATGGCTAGCCTGCCCTAATTCAATATGGACCGTTCTTTTGATTATTTCATGTCCATTGCTATTTAGAATTTATCGAGCCTTTGTTTGGTTTAGCTAAAAAAATAAAAAGTTAAATTAAAGTCAATAATAAATTGTTTTATTGTTTTTGTCAGAAAAAACATGGGGCTCAAACATAGTCTTATTGTCCATCATGAGAATTTATTTTCGAAATTTTCAATTGTGTTTGAATTTATTAAAGATTATGTAAGGTCCCGTTTTATTGGGTGCCAAGTCTCCACTTCCATAACATCATAAAAACAACTAACTTCTCGGCATGCTAGTGTCATGTTTGGTGAGGAGAAATAGTAGAAGTTAAAAATTCTGTTTATCATATTGTAAAGTCAATATTGTGTAACAAACGTGCACTACAAGTACAAATAAATCAGTGATTTGCTCCAAGATTGGTACTCTTTGCTCCTTGCTTAACTTGGTTATGGTGGCAATTCGGTTCGAAGACCGTCAAATGTTAAGAAGAAAAAGTAGACTGCTCTTTCTTTACAAACTCCCATACGAATCTATGCTCGTAGTCTCTACTATTGTCATTGACTGAAGTGCCATTTTGATAGGATTTTTTGATCAATTTGAAATGTGATGTTGTTTAATCATCTCTTATCAACCAGTGATTACTGATTTACTAATAGCAGCTTTAAATGAAGAAGACTATTATTATTATTATTATTTTTTTTTAATTTTATTTTATAGGAAGCCAATAAGTTGGCGAAGGCACCATGTGTTACTCAGAATATAAGAAGCTACCAATTATTTAGTTCTTTTGTAACTAATCGGACTTGTGCTCAAGTCGTTCTCTTACGCAGCGTTTGCTTTGGAAGATCCCGTGTCCATTTTTATCTTGCATGAATTTCTATCACGTCCCTCATAAGGCAGAGGCTCGTGTCGTGACATCTTTGGTCCACTGTAGACTTTACGTAGTGTTGTTTGATGTAGGTGTTCATGGAGTGTATCATTTGTCATGTAAGCATATACAAGCATCATATCTATTGGCTACCTCAGTATCCAATGAGAGAGACGTAACACGACCCTGACCAAAGGTTGCATCTGAATCTCTTTCTTGATTGTGGCTCATGTGCCATGCTTAAGTATAGTCTGGACTCCCCAGTTCTTGACCGATTAATTGCTATTATTTTTTTTGATCATCATCATTGATCCATTTATCCCTTGTATAATCGTCCTGTCGTCCTTTCATGGGCGAACCCACTTGGGGTCATGTGGGTCAAGTGACCCCACAAAATTTTTTGATTTCTGAATTTTATTTTATTTTTTCGAAAAATTCTGTAGTTGCCCTTACCTTTGACGGCGCATGTTTATAGACTACAATTTATTCTATTCTTCAGTATACAAAAAAGCCCTCCTCCAATCTCAAATAAACCGTCCTCCGCTCTACAATTTCAATCTCTATTCTTTAATCAGGAATGGAATTTTTATATTTGAAATTAAAGATTTTAATACTTATGTATGATTTTCTCTACTTTTTCCATTACTTTTTCACCCAAATCTGTTTCTCATTATTGAAGTAAAGACCATTAGGCATGGAGAAAGTCTCAATACCATTGATGAAAGGCAAAAAAAATTGCTTTTGATTTATGAATATTCATACTACACAGTTGTAATAATTACACAATTATATCGGCTCGTAGTTAGAATAGGACAGTTCACGAGTAGATAGATGTAAAATTCGGTTCGACTCAGATAAAATACTCGGACCCAACAATTAATCGACTGGTTTGTTAATATTAAAAAAAAAATAGATAAATAAATTTTGAATGATCGGCCGATCAGCCTTTTGCAATTAACATTGGCTCTAATTAAAAAAATCAATGATTTGATTGGATTGTAAGAGGATTATGACTTATCCACTCTAAACATGAGGCATAATTATCACATACAAAATTATTGAGTTTTCTGAGTAAGATGACTCTATTGATGAATATTAATTTTGCCCGCAGGCTACAAATTTTCGTATTAATTTGCTCATATTAATTTTGTCACTTTTTTTGTGATTTTGTCACTTTTTGAAATGTTTGTCACTTTTTGTATTGTTTCGTTTTTCTAATTTTTCTCACTTTTTTTAGTTTTTATTTTAAAAAAAGTTACGTACAACACTTTAATTAAAAACAATGCCGCTTTTTAATTAAAGCGATGTTACTTTTTTACTTCTGGAACACTTTTCATATGATTTTTAAAAAAATCCTTACTTTTAGGAGGTATTTCTGTAAGTTGCGTATTTCAATTTTCACCAACAATTGCGTATTTCAATATTCGCCGACAATCACTCCACTCCAATTTCCACAACCATTAATCGTAGCACATTTCCCCATTTTTTACACAAACATATGCTCTAAGGGTGTGCTTGATTGCAAGCATGAAACTTATATGGAATGAAAACTATTAATTAAATGTATTTGATTGGTTTAGTTTTCAAACTAAAAAAAAATGTTATATTTCTCCATTTTTTATTTGTGGATAGATGAGAAAGATAGGTCAAATGAGAGGAAGGGAGTGAATTACCTACAAAATAAAAACCACCACTTTCCCCTTTTTTAAAGAACTAGTGGGGTAAATGTGCTTCGCATGTTAGTTGGATAATATTAAAAATAAGTGTGTAAATTTTAGAGAGATTAATTTGCAATGCAAGCAAAATGTGGAAAGTAGTTACTTGTCGTCTATGCATGAATATTTGAGGATTGCTATTAATTCGGAAGTTTGGAGACGATATATTTTTTCATAATTTATTTATTTGTTTATTGTTGTTATTGAAATAATGGCATCGACATGTCGGTGTCGAGGTCGAGGGGCAGTGCCCCTCGTGGGGGTTCGGGGGCAACGACCTGATGGGGATCGACCTACCTGATCAGGTTGCGGGGTCGCATGGGGGTTTGAGGGCAACGCCCTCGACGGAGATCAACCGCACGGTCAGGTCGCGGGGTCGAGGTGCAGCACTTCTTGCGAAAAAAAAAATCTCTTTGTGTATGACGAAATTGTATTGGCTCTAAAAAATATCCATGTTATGAGGCTATCAAACTTAATTAGTTAAATTAGGATTAAAGTTGGTGTGGCATGGAGACACGCGCAGAGACACACCCGTGCGCACCGTGTCAATTTTTTTTTAATCCTGCTTCTAAGAATACATACCAACCAAAAATTTTAAAAATAATTATTGGAGTTCAACAATAGATCTTTTGAACATACTCACATTCAGCAACCCATTTTTCCTGAAAGATATTTAAAACGCGTACATACACACAACAAACAGAAACTCCAAAACACACTCAAACCTTAAATATAATTTCAATAAACAACTTTGAGTTTTCACAAACATAAATATAACTATACGCTATTTTACATAGCTAAAAACAACATTATACCTAAAAGAACTTCTACAATATTCTCAATTAAGTAGGTGTTAAAACTTGCCTGGTGACCCCAAGTCCAACATTGTGAGGGAAAATAGTAGCCTTGTAGACATTGTTGAGACCATGATCTGCATGAATCCCATAAATTATAGGAATTCCGAGCCGAGTTGAAAGAGCGCCCTTTTGAAATTCATTAACCATATTAACCCAAGTCTCAGCAGTGGCCTTAGGTGTTGGTACACTTCCCCCTCCACTCAATACACTCCCTGCCCAGAATCAAATTCTTCTTTATAAACAACATTCAAAATTCGAGAAAAGTAGAAACTTCTTGTGAAAGTTATGTACCAATAAAATATTTCTTCATTACATCAGGGGATGCATCTTTTTCTCTCAATCTGAGACATCTGTCCAATCTTTTCTTCAAGAGTCATTCTCCCCAGCAAATCCCTAATTCTAACATTCAGTGGCTATTTGGGATCTTATATTTAACATACTTTGCCTCTGGAAAAGCAGCCCACAAGCACAACACCGCAAAAAACCTAATGGGCATCGGAAATCTCCCCATTTTAGCCATTCCTGTTGCCTTTTGATCAGCGAATCTGTAACTATTAACACAACAAATTCAACAAACAAAACAAATAAGCAAAAAAATAAAAACCTTATCACTAACTAACTAACACATCTATGCACGTTAAATATGCAGGTAAAATACCAGTCTCAAGAAGAAGCTCGGATGGAGACACGCGGTGTCTCCATGCCATACGGAGAAACGGGCCATGTCTCCTTGGTGCACGGAGACACGAACAATTTTTTTTTTACATTAACTCTAATCCTAACTAATTTTCTTTTTACAAAAAGTAAAAAATTAAGAGTGATATACAAAAAAATGGTAGAAACAGATGCACTCAAGAATTCTATCAAACACCTTGAGACTGTTCAGAAATGATGAATAAATTTACTCCAACTGAAATATACTCCAAGTATTTGAGACATTCTCCGTGGCACCATTTGACCAGTGGTTATGGGCAATTATAAATCACGTTGCATTTCATAAAAAATAATACTTTATCCAACTGTCGAAACAATCAGTTTACAATTATTATTAACAGTATGCTAACCTCTCGTGTGCTG
>CAIGRK010268044.1:0-12422 GCA_903798315.1 Fraxinus greggii | reverse complement strand
AATGGATTACAACTAACCTTTAATCCTAGTTAAAATATTAAAAATATGGCATATAATACAAATAGAATTTTTTTGTAAAATTTTCTGGGCGTGTCATGAATGAATATATGTCTTTGTTGATAAAAAAAACTTCCTCTTTGGCTCTCTACTTTGCAAGAAATATGAATTTTGTTTATCAAGAGTCTCCTTTGACTTCAATGATAGATGTCTATTTAGCCCTTATTTGATCTCCATTTTGAGATAAAAATACATTTTTGAATATTAATTTTTGGATAATGTGTGATTAAAAATGAAAAAAAAAAGTTTCTGATTTAAGTGTAATATTATTTTATTGGAGAATGTGTAGTTGTAAATGAATTTTTGATAAAATGAGGCTCAAATAAAGGCTTAATCACCAAAACCCTCTTTCAATTGTTGGAGAGACGCGCACGCGCGCGAGCGCGCACACACGCACATATAGCTCGCGTGCGCACACACACATATATAATCTAATTGCTTTCCAAATAGAGGTTGGGTGAAATTAGGAAACAAATTCAGACTGCCTCAATTAGCATGTGCCATCACACATGCAATTGGAAATTCAGACTGCTCTCAAATTTTTTTATACACCTATTTCATTAAGATATGATGTCTCACGATTTTCTTTTTTCAAGTAAAGATATGATATGATATTTCATTTTTCATATATAATCATTTTAGAGTATTTTCAAAATACTATCTAAATATAAAATGCTCTTTATTTTAGAGATAAGTTTCACAAATTTTTTTTTTTAGAACTTCGTTAAATAGGGAGATTTTGACTACCAAATTTATAGAGCCAAAAACATCATCCATTCTTACTTTATAATGATGGCAATAATAACTTGCATGTTTCAATGTTCTACTTCATAAAATTATTCAAACCATATTTGAATTTGTTGACTATTATCTAAAAAATACATAAAACAAAAGATGATGGACAATCAATAAATATTTATTGAAAAAGGCCAAATGAAGACTTAAAATTTAAAGAATTAACAGAGTGTATAAAAAAATTTGAGAGCACTATTGATATTACAACACCGGTCTAAGTAGCACCTAAGTGGTATTAAATAATGTGCACAATTATATGAATCACATTATTTCACCTTTAATTGAACTTATCATATTATGATACTTAAACCGTTGATCTAACATGTGCTAGTTAGTATTATTATTTTAAAAATACTCTTTATTATATGTGAGACATTCTTTATAAATAGTGTCTTGAATGTGGTTAGGACATCAATGTGACTAGTACACCGATACATTATTATATAGATTTATTGAAACTTCAATTAATATAGATTTAACCTCTTCTTTTGTTTTCCTAGCCTCGAAAATCAAGCGAGACGATTGAATGCAATGGGATCGATGGTAGATAGCATAAAATGGGAAAGTAACTCCTTAACATGGCCTATGCTATTTTTGTTAGGTGAACGTGGCAAGTCTTTAAAAAATTTAGTCTATGTTTGGTAGACATTATTTAAAACTAATTTTTCTTCAAATTTATTTTCAACCACTTTTTTTCTAAATAAAATAATTTTATACGTATATTCATAATTTTTTACTACGTTTTAACCACATATTCTCTAAAAAAATCACTTTTCACAATTTTTTTTTTAAATCTAGGTTAAAATGCTCATAATCTTATTATATAATGCTATTTGTAAGCTATGCATACTTAATCAATAGTCAGTACGGTAGTAAGTCACTATCACATTCTCGAAATAATTAGAATGCGTCCCTGAGTAACATTATCCGTAGGTACTGGCTATTATAGGCAATCTATGTGACATTCCACGTAACTTTAAAATGCCCAACATCTTCCTTAACATTACTCAATTATAATATAAAAAAGAACAAAAAAAAAAAAAGAAAAAAAATTCGCAGAATACCTTCGAGGTGATTGCCGCTGTTCGCCTACGAAGTGCAAACGAACACAGCTTCGTCCACATATATATACTATAACCCAGAGCCCAGCCCACACATTGACCCAAACATCGCAAGATGAATGTAGCCCAATTTCATTTGACCCAATTTAACCACTAAGCCTAACCCATAGCCGATACCAAACCCATACCCAACCCACTCAAAGTCATCAGATTCTCGCCAGAAATCGTCTCCCCACCTTTGCACCACCACCGCATTCGCTGCCACCTCGCACTCCTCTTCGTCCACAACCACCTTCCCGTCCTCCAATATCTGCAGCAAGTACCAGGACGAGGCACGGCTAGTCATTCAAACACTAAGCCTTGCAAATCCACCCGGCAACTCTATTGGAATCTCCTCCCACAAATTGCCAAGATTCCTCCCATTCTTTGGTGTGTTTACAGCTCACCACGTCATATATTGCCATTTTCAGCCACCAATGCCTCGGTTAACACGAGCTACAGTTTCGTTCCATGGCCACCAAGAGCCGACGGTTGCAGAAGCCTATAGCCGCCTTCGATCTCCTCTCTGGACTACCTCTTCTTGGGCATCCTCACTATCTATATCATCTTCCAACACCATTTTGGAACTCTTAAAATAAAGGATTTTTGCCAATAAATCAATTCTCAACAGCCACATAAGATTGTCATATATGACGTGTAATTTTTTGTCCAAGTAGTTGGATGGAATCAATGCGGGTGATGGACGGGTAATTTTGTACAAAAATGAGTGGCCACTCAGTTACTTTCTCTTATTAGGTGAGCTATTAGTAATCATCAGACCTAAATATCAGTGGCTAGTGATTTAATTAACTCCTCAATCTGAGGTCCTCTATGTGTTTTGTAACTTTCATATTTTTGTTCCTGTTCAAGACTTCATTTTATTTAAGTGATTTTATCTCAAGAATTTTTGTTATAGAAAAAGAAAAATCACATTACACCAGAAAATGTAATGTTACAGAAACTTTATATCATTATTTTTGTTATGCATACGTCTTGCATGTAGACCAAGTGACAGCCAACTAANTTATTAGGTGAGCTATTAGTAATCATCAGACCTAAATATCAGTGGCTAGTGATTTAATTAACTCCTCAATCTGAGGTCCTCTATGTGTTTTGTAACTTTCATATTTTTGTTCCTGTTCAAGACTTCATTTTATTTAAGTGATTTTATCTCAAGAATTTTTGTTATAGAAAAAGAAAAATCACATTACACCAGAAAATGTAATGTTACAGAAACTTTATATCATTATTTTTGTTATGCATACGTCTTGCATGTAGACCAAGTGACAGCCAACTAAGTAAGAAGGAAAGGTAGAGGTCACACAAGGTTAGCACTCTACTATGCCTTGCCTTTTTCATGTGTACGTTTCGAGGAGATTATGCCATGTCATTGGACATCTCCCTCAAAACATGTTGTCCTAGCGAGGCATTACGTTCTTACTGTAGTGTATTTTTTTACGCGAATGACATCTTTTGCAATGAGCCTCTTCAATTAGCATCCCTTGGTCAGGTCACACAATAGATTGTATTGACTTGATTGATTAATTTTCATATTTGAGAACGAGAGTAATATCACATGACAAACATTTGCATGTTAGATTAAGAGATTACTTGTTAGAATACTCAACCTTGCTTTATTATGATGTATTGTTAAATTAAGAGATTTTTAATTGTCATTTGATTGTTTGAAATGCTAGTCCCCGAGGATAATGACTTTTGGGGCCCACATACCAAACTCGGATATCAAATCAACAATAGCAAATCGAAAGCTAGATCACACATGCATTTGATACTGCGATATGAAGTGATTAATCAACATCAGCTTGAGATCCTCCTCATCACCTTGTCAGAATAGGATATCTCAAGAGGAGCCTCTATATGAACAACATTGTCTGGTACATGCTGACCAAAATTTCCAATAATTGGTATTATAGGAGGAGCAGTAGTGGGAGAATCCACTGATAGAATTGGAATTGAGTTAGGTGTCACGAAACAGCTAGCTTGATTCATTCTTAGAAGTAGACCCAGAAATAAGTATCTACAACTTAGGAGGCTCAACAACAACTACAAGGGCAAGATGAGGAGCTCTAACACTACACTAATCAATAGACTGTCCCATGTATCGACAATTAGGGTAGAATACATGTAAATATCATAAGTCACAACTTGCCAAAAGCTACAATTCTCACTACGATCAATCCAAGCCAACTCATGCAGCTTATGCTCTAGATTCACCTCAACATAAACCCTAGCCTCAATAGGTCTCCATGAATCCGTCGTGTCCTGAAAATGTGCAAAGGTATCCCAATAGTTTTAGCCATAGCAAACAGAAAACTCTTACCATGCAAATGCACAGGCAATAGAAGAAATGAAATCCAAATATGAGTAATAGAAGTCTCAAACTTCGAGTGAAAATCACAGGTCTACTTCAACGCGTGCACAAGATAATCCACAATATACTACGAAGGTTTTAAAAATAGTCTACTATAGTCATCCCTTTATGTCAAATAAATCCATATATACTTATAATAAGGTCCAACTGAAAGTCACTATAAAAGCTAAACTTTTGAAGATTTTCATGTCCATTCAATATGCAAGGCTTGTGGTGCGAAAATTCACCAACAACTATAAACTCGAATGCTCGGCCTATGTAGTCTCCTCTTTTGCAAATAAAACAATAGCTGGCTTCCCATGATGCGAGGTAGGCTCCTTAGCCATAAAGTGACGAAAAACAGAATCAATCAAGGCTTAAACAGAGAAATAAAGGTTTTCCTCGAACTCTTCTCATTTTGAGTAAATGATAGGAAGCTCAATAACTGCACTAGCATAGGTCTTTTGATCGTGATTAAGTATAGAATCAGCGTCATGTGGCAGAATGGGTGGTCGAGATTGTATGGAAGCAATAGTGGGACCATTTTTAAAAATTGAGGCAAGCCCTTCATAAACAAAACAGGCCCCTGATATGGGATTAGAATTGGCTCAGAAGAAGAAAGGGCATGAGCATGCGGTTATGTTTGTACGATAAGGTACTCACAAAGTACTTCAAAAAACTTGCCAAATTGGATGAAAGCGATATGCTTATAGGAGATTACACGTAATTTGAATGATTTCAACATAGGTACAATCCACTTGAAGGATTCGATGGGGCCGACTTCTCATTGTCCGTGGATCTAGATTGTGGACCAATCATTCAACCCAAGGATACATTGACAATGGAATAAGGGATTAAAGAGAATGACGAATTGATCATAACGATATCAAATGAAGATGTGGCAATCAATGAGGATGAAATCAACACATTTTCCGACTTTATTGACTGTCCAAAAAATTGAGTTTGTGATTAAGCCCGATGTAGGGATGGAAGTCTACACAGTTGAAATTGAATCGGATTAAATAAAAAAGTCATATTGCCTCGAAAAGGGCAAGGTAGAGTTTTGGAGACTGAATGAAGAGTGAATCAAAGCCAAACGAAAAAAAATGGGTAAAGCATCAAAATAAAAAGCACTTGCTGGGAGTCAACCCATTATTTTTAACTTTTAATCTTTTTATCTACTTTTATGCATTTTCTTATTTTTTTATTAGCTATCGCTTTTTGTAGGAAAATTTTGAAGTCCCATATATCCATGGTTCCAAGCCAAGTTTTGGGGGGTGGGGGGGTCAATAGTGTATAAGAAGGTCACTTGCCCAAATAAATTAAAGGCATCGCAAGTCCAAATAGAGTATTGGTACCTGTTCACCAAATATCCAATCAGGGAAGTTTCATTATACCTTCCTCTCTTTTATCTTGTTCTTTCCTACATTGAGGATAATGTGTGATTTAAGTTTGGGAGTGATTGTAATTAAATTGTTGAGATTGTGTTGATATATTAGATAGCCTTGCCGGCTTAGGATAGTTTAATGTTTAAAATTGCTATTGATTCATGAGATATGATCAAATATGTTATTTGTGCCTAATTTTTTTCAAAAACATGCTTGTTCGTGTGAGATTTCAAGTTACTTGACGCACAATAGTTATGATTAATTGTATCTAGATGCGACATTTTTTTAATTGATGGACATTTTTGAATTAGTTGAACTAGGTTTTGAGTTGTGTTTAGATTTTTATCAACCTACATTCTTATCACTTAACCTTATTGTGAGATAAGTTTGGTGGTGGTCGAGCCGGTGAATGATATTACTAGAAGTGTGTTGATTCCATACATATTAAAACAAATAATTTATGGAGTGTCTTTTGTCAAGTATAAGATAGGTAATGAACATATGTTAGAGATCTAAACCCCATTAGTTTTGTTGTGCTTAAAAGAATGATATTGCACTTGTTGATTCTTAAGCCTCACTTCGTAACTTTTTTTACTCGAGTTATTAAGTGCGTTGGGGTATGTCGAAACCCAGTACCCTTTGTGATATACACAACCAAGAAGTTATCGACTTAAAGCTCGCTATAAGGGTTAAAAAGAAAGCTTAAGTGTAATGACACAACTTCGCGCTGGAGCCGTTATCATATCGTACGTACTGTCCATTTTGGAGGGGACTTGGCCTATCTTACCCTCACGGATTTCTGACGTGTCCCCTAGGATTCGAATTCAATACCTCCATGATATGGGAGATTTAAGTTGAATCTTGGTACCAATTGGACAGTTGACCAATTGGTACCAGGATTCAACTTAAGTGCCAAATTGGTACCAGAATTCAACTTAAGTCTCCTATATGATGGAAGTCTTGGGTTCGAATCATTGGGGACACGTCAAAAATCCGTAAGGGGTAAGATTGGCTCAAGCCCTCCCAAAACGGATAATACTTACGATATGATAACGGCTCTGGCGCGAGGTCGGGTCGTTACAAAAAATGCGCACCCACGATCTCCATCATATGGGAAACTGAAGTTAAATCCTGGTACCAATTGGGTAAGTTGCTCAATCGGTACCAAGATTCAACTTAAGTCTCATATATGATCGAGGTCTAGTGCTTGAATCCTAGGGCGCGCGTCAGAAATCCATGAGGAATAAGATGGGCCAAGGCTCTCCCAAAACGGACAGTACGTATGTTATGATAATGATTTCGGCGCGAGGTCGAGTCGTTACATTAAGGGTGTGAAGTCAATCACGAGCTTTAATTGAAAAAAAATGATTTGGTACAATTGTATTCAATATTTGAGCTTAGATAACTAATAAGTTTGAATTACTTAGCATAAGTTTAATTGTCGAAGCACTCATCTAGTAGAGAATCATTACATGACTACAGGTTGATATTTCCAGTTAAACCCAGCAGAACTAGAGCGAAAAAAAATGAGTGAATTGAGAGTAGCCTTTAGATCTATACCCGAGGAAAGAAAATGAATATCTATTTGAGTAGTGGAAATCTCACAAATGTGAAAGGAAATGTTTGACTACAAAGGGTCGTGTTCGAGCCATTTGAAAAAATTTCCGCCCTGATAATATTTTTCAAGTATAGGTGATGATTAAAAGTGACTATATACCTACACACCAATTGAACATTGGATAAGCTCAAATGCTTTTTGTTGCCATTATTTGGAGCATATTTATGAATTAACTATACAATTTTACACATTGATTTTTGGCAAGCTATGTAATGTGTTGATCATTATTATGTGTTGCTTGATTGTATTGTAGATAATCTTGTTCGAGACGAGCAAGAACTTAAATTTGAGGGTATTTGATAAGTGTATTTTTGTACACTTATTTAATATCTAAATATGCTTATTATTAATGAAAAGAGTATATATCTACTTACAATTTGGTAGTTTTGACTTTTGTAAGTCATAAACTCTAAATGGAAAGAGAAAAAGGCCAAAGGGATCGAAAGGGTATAAAATTATGAATTTGGGGACTAAAGTGTAGATCAGGAAGTTAAAGGACCTTGGATGCAACTTATGGAGGGCGTAATTAAAAGAAAAGTCAAAATTGGAGGACCAATTGTACAAGATTAAAGTTGAGGGACCTTGAGTGCAAATTGCTAGATGAGTTGTATGCCAAAAAAAATGTGAAACATGGCAGCAAGTTGGCGCCTAGACCTGGGGACCGTTCTTAATTTATTTCCAAAATATGGGGACTTGACTTCAAATTTCTCTAGTTTCTAAATTAGAAAACCGGCAGCTTCAGGATAAATTCTGGCTTCTACTTCCTCTTCCATTGAGGATTTTTTTTAATACTCTTCTTCTTCTTCTTCTTCTTCTTCTTCTTCTTCTTTCTTTTGATTTTCCTTGTAATTTTTGGAGATCAAACCTAGAGCACAAAGAGAATCAACCAAAGAAGGTGAAGAGATTTTGGGAAAATCTAGTCAAGCCATTAACATTTTCATAAATCCAACAAAAAAGGGTTGTATTTTTAATCTTGTATTTTCTTCATTATTATCTCCAATTTGCAATGTATTGTATAAAATATTCTCCTTTTTATAATTTGTATAAAATGTGCAAGTTATTTATGTTGGGAATTATGGTAGTAGCTAAATCTAACTTTAATTAGTTTTAATATTTGCTCTTTATATTAAAATGCTTATTTTTAATGTATTTATTATTGTGTTGAATGTATTTCATTTATTTGGCTATTAAATGATTGACTTTAGTGATTTGTACATCGTTTGAGAGAAGATTGTATATTTTAGACCAAATAGTAAATATCCTATGTGTTTGTAGGGGATAAAGATATACTACTAACCCTAGGTGATCTATTGAACTATTTTCACAAAGATTTAATACAGTTGTTTGATTTTAATCGACATAGACATATAGTAAATTAAATCAATCGATTATGATTAATTTCGCTCGACAGTAATTAATTAAAATTGAAAAATCGGGTCTAACATTGTAAACGAGTAATTTACTAATTAACTTAAAAAATTAAACAATTAAGCGAAATCATGAATCCCAACTACGTTTTTCTACCAAATTTTCAAGATTTTTATGTTTTGTTATTTTCTTACAGTTCTTAGTTATTCTTTCATTTTCAAAATCATAATTTTAATCGTTTGTATTTCTTTTTATTGTCAGAATTAAATTAATTAAAATTGTGTAATCGAGAGTAAACATTCCTCAAGGAATCGAGTCTAAAAGTCTGTTTTATTACTTGAACACGACTCATGCACTTGTTGTTTGTACTTTCTTAGCAAACATTCGACATATGTACTTGATCTTTATATTATAAAACTTGACATTGTACATTTACGATATATTTACATTATAGAAAACGCGTAACAAAATTACATTGTAAGGTTTATTTTTTTATTTATTTATTTTTTTTTTGTTTGATTGCTGGAGATGTGTAAACCTCTCAACGACCCCAATCACTGAAACTACAAGCAATAGTTCCAAGTTCACTCATGAACATTATACTTACACTTCCATTTAGGGTGTGTTTGAGCCACATTATTTTGGAAGAATGTATTTTGAAATAATAAATTGATGGAAAATATATGATTGAACAAAAATGAAAAGTTACTGATGTGATGAAAAATATTATTTTATTGAAAATGTGTGGTTGAAAATAAGTTGAAAAATGAGAATGAGAATTTTAATGTGTATCAAACAGGGCTTAATTCAAAACAGAAGGACACAATTTTCTGGTACAGATGGGATCCCTCTTCTATACAACACAAGCTTGGGAAATTATCAGACAAAATATATGGAAATTATTGTGTCAAAAATGGGTAGCAGTGGATGAAGCTATTGCACAACCATCCATACACAAATTTTCCCTCCAACCACAACTCAATCTTTCCTAGAAGCAACCTTCTGTCCCACACTAGCAAACTAACACTACCCAACGGTATTCTAGACATACGGCGAATGTTACAGACAAGCAAATGTTGCATAAATAATGCTTTCGACTGATGAATAGAAGTTAATGCAGCGAAGCATACTTTCTTTCATTCACTGGATCGTAATCTAGCGATCCCTTGTTACCATAGAAAATTATCATAATTTATAAATGTGTGGGGAAATCATATTCGGGGCTGAAAATTTGAAACCACAAGTTCGTTATGTTGCACGTCTACAAAGAATATATTCAATGAATAAGAGAGACCAACTCTACAAAAATAAATGACCCAGAAATACATGTAACATAGAGTTCCACAAACACAGACAAAGAAGTAAATAAACTGGCGATGAACGGCAACATGTGCTGAATATAAAAAAGCATGCCTAAATAAATGCCAAAACTATCTCGCGACAGAACCCAACAATAACTTAGTTAAGACCTAAGTTAGATTTCAAAAAGAATATGAGATTGTCGGTTGCTTCATCTTGTCTGCATTTTCTCTGAGGCGTTTAAACCCCTTGATTGATAGTAAACTCTCCACATAGTAGTGAGCCCCAGATGCCAAATAATTATATTTCTGAGTTTCAACTATCTTCATTTTTGTGGTTTCTAGGTCGTAAAAAATCAATATATGACTTACTCTATTATACAAAAGTTTTCCATTTCCAGTGTTTATGGTGTAAAGACTAAACCCAAAGTCGAGTTCAAAGGTGAATTTCTTGCTCCAAGATTCCTTCCCAACACTATCATTTTCGATTGTCCGAACTTGATATATTTTCGCGCCCTCAAATGCTGCCAAAGCAAAATTATCCTTCCAAATTAATCCATAAAAAACATAGGTATGATAGGGATAACCTTCAGGAACAGGAACCAGCTGCAGTACCTCAGAACTCATGTCGAATGAAGCAACTAGACTTTTTCTGTTACTTCCAAACCCACCCTTGACAATCCAATAAGCAAATACCTTCACCATCACATCACAAACATCCTGCTTAAAGGTAAAATCGCAATCAACTTTAATCTCCCTCCAGGACTCTAAATTGGCAGACCACACCTTGACCTCAGTTCTCATTACCCCTTGTCTACATATTAAACGAATTACTACTACCTTGTAATCATTAGCAATGAGATCACAACCAAATCCTACAGAAAAAGAATTTGAACACCTATTTACTCCGGTTTCGAATTTCTTGAGCAGCCGGGTGGAAGGATTCCATAGACAAATCTATTTACCTGAGCTCCCACATATACAAAGGAGGCCATTGATTGAGCCTACAAACAATACACTTTGACCAAAAGAGCTGAGACTACAATAAATATCCAAGTTAGAGAACGGGGAATAGGTCAAGGGATCGAAGGGAATAAAGTTGATTTGGCAATCGGTATGAACAAGGATGGAGTGCCTTGTGGGATTGGAAATAGAGCGATTGAGGTGCAAAGAGGCAAAGGAAAGGGATGCGATTAAGGCGCACCATTGGGTACATACGGACTTGAATCGGAGAAGGGGTTTCACAGGGATTCTTGAAAGGATGTCCACCATAACATCTTCCGGCAGGTAGGATTTCTCATTTCTTTCCTTAGGATCCATTCTTTTTAACTTGCAGCAAACTAGGGTTTTTTAATCAAAAGATACAGTGACACAGGATATATATATATATATATATAGAGAGAGAGAGAGAGAGAGAGAGAGAGAGAGCAAAGAGATGCTAAAAATGCATATTAAGAAAACTTTAAAAACTATATTAAGAAAATAGATTTTTCATCCACACAGAATGCAACAGCACATTATCCATCGATGTGTACAATTTTCACAATTATGAATGAATTTTTCAGATATTACGGGTTGACGAATATTTTTCTAGTATATTAATTACATCATACAATAATGTCAATGGTATCTTTTCATTGGAATTTTAAATTGCTATAATATAATATAAGAGATAAACAACAAAGAAACTAAAAGGGTAAAACTCAGCCCTAAATTCTCTATTCAGTAAAGAGTCCTGACCCGCAACCCCGTCGTTTTCATCCTCCGCACCCACCACCAACCGGAATTGTTCATCGGCAAACAGTAGTTTATTTTTCTTAATATTAAAAAGAAAAAAGAATCGAGAAAAAAATTAAAAATTCTGAGGATACCTTCGTTGATTGCTGTTGTTCTCATACAAAGTACAAACAAACACAGCTTCATCCGCATATATACTATAACCCAGAGCCCAGCCCACACAATGACCCAAATTTCGCAGCCGAACGTAGCCCAATTTCATGTGATCCCATTTAGTGAAAATAATATAAATTCAGGTGTTTAAAGATTGCTTTTTAAAAATCAGGTGTAAAGTTTATTTATTCAAAAATCAGGTACTCATTTTATATTTTAATAAATATAATAATATTAAAATCTTAATTAACAATCCTAATTTTTAATGTTTTATCACTCCCATCTCCCAACTCGTTTGCACTCCTCTCTCTCTCACTCTCTCTCTCTCTCTCTCTATAGTCTCTCTCGTCTTCTTTCCCCTCTTCTTTCTCCTGTCCCTTGATGTCGTCGTCATCGAAGACCACAGAGCTTGTCGCTGTGAGCAGGGATCGTCGACGTCGATGCAGTTCGTCGACGCGCATCACCGACGACAGGCTCGATCTCTCCCTCTCTATGGCATGGTGCGATCTGTTTATGTGGCTCTCTCTCTCTCTCTCT
>CAIGRK010268043.1:0-11601 GCA_903798315.1 Fraxinus greggii | reverse complement strand
TAATACTCCATTTTCGATTTTACCAGTGAAGTTTGATTTTTCAAGTCTTTTTACTGAAATTAAATTTCTAGACAGTCTAGGAATGTATCTAACATCTTTTAAAGTATGCACAAAATCAATGTCAAATCTTAAAGAAATATTACCCATTCCAACAACATAATAATTGTCACATAGCATAACATGCCCTGGTGGAATATCTATGATTTTTTTTATATTAAGACTCAATAAATATGAAAAATGTTCCCTATGATTGAATCTTTTTAATCTTTCTAGCAATTGTGAGTTTGAACATAATTCATTTGCAAGTAACTTATTTTTATACCTGAGAAGTTGTTTTGTCTTGACTTGTACACTCACTCATTCACTCAAGTTACAAATATAAATTAAGAAATAATGGTTGAAATCTTCGAAAAACTTAGTATTCTAAATCTACTTGGTAAATTGACATAATAAAATAACATATCGATAGCTAGCGAATAACCTAAGTGATGAACTAAAAACAAAAACATGCATAATTATTGTTCATTTGACCTGACTTTTGAAAAGTTAAAAGTTGTTCGTGAGATTAAAAAATTACTTTTAAATATGTTTGATTTTGAAAATCCTTCGTCAGACTAAAAGAACTTTTATTGAAAGTTGATCAAACACAACCTTCTCGAAAAACTCTTCTACAAAAAGTAGAAATCATACCAAATGTGGCATTTACATTCTCATCGGATTAAATAAATAAAAATTGAAAAAACCAAATATTCAAGAAATGCTAAAAAAAAAAGCCCTCGAAATGAACAATTCAAAGAACCTCTTCGGATAATGGAAGTTTCATAGATTGAAGTGAAGTATCGAAGTATAGAACCCACCATTGCCCATTCCACTACTAATTTCAAGAAAGTGTGTTTATTTTGCTGAAAACAATTTCAAATTAACAAAGAAGAAAAACCAATTTGATTGTTTGATCGAACTCTTCCATCAAAAAGAAAAAATAAATAAAAAGTAGACTAAGTTTACCAATATATAATGACCATTTACGATGCTCGCAAAGTGGTTGTTTTACGAATTTATAACCATATTAGATACCCTCTTAAAAGTTCGTTTTAAAATTAAATTCTATCGAAATCTTTTTACTGTCAAAATAAACAATTCTTTTACTAAGAAAAACACATTGGAGGACACTTTCTACAATTTCATCACCCCTAGGAATTTGTAGAAATTGGAGGAACATGCTACAAGACATAACACACCCAAAAGAACAAATATAATTATATTATATGTCAAAAAGTTTATTGTCGTAACGTCACTGTGTTTAACGATATTTCATATAATAAACTAAATTTATCATAAAAGTGTTTGGTAAAATGGCTGATATACGTACTTATTTTTTATTAGGGTTTTTCAACCATAGAGATTTGTGTTTCTAGCTGTACAAATAAATAAATAAATTGGGATTATATTTAGTAAATTCACGTTAACATCGGTCAAAAGACCAGAATTTTTTTTAATTAAAATACCCTAAAAAACAGTGCTTTACTGGTTCACCTTTGAAGAATGCATGTGGGGGTGGTTGGAAGTTTAAAAATGCAAGAGATTTGAATCTAAAGCAAATGGAAGAAAGATGAAGAATCTGCGTAGTATTGATTTAAAAATTGAAAATAAGCAAAAGTTGTTCCCTTTACCCTACTCTAATAATTGATTATGTTGAGATTGTGGCTCAAGGTGGATTATAAAGAAAAGTCGGCAGAATTTTTTTTTACCGAGTACCCACCACCAATCCCAGCATGTACTTGCATAAGAATAATGGCAAAATCCTACATCATCCTTATTCGAAGAAGCGAGGTACAACGGACCGTTGTACAAAATATGACTAAATAAGCGTCTGGACGATGGTTCGACATGGCATCTCTAACAAACGAATGATCTAGTTCATGTAAAAATTATGTACGTGTTAATGAAAAATGAATATAATATGCACGTGATGAAACAAGTGACTCTCTTGTTTTGTACACAACTTTTAATGGATCATTCATTGACATTCCGTTTTGTTTAATAGATCTACTTGGAGATTTAAAGTAACTAAATCCTTCGCAGTTATTATATGTTAGGTTACTTTTCGTTTACTCTATATGAGTCTAATAAACGAAATGATATCCTCTTTAACTTGGCAAACCATGACTCAACAATCTATTTCTTGGCTCCGTAATTAATTTATCCTCAATCAATGTCACCTTCTCTTATTGGAGATAGTTGAAAAAAATAATTTGTAAATTTTGAGCTTGTATCCAAGATGCTCTTTCTACTTTTTTTTTTTTTGTTTGACGTAGGAACCGGCAATCGCTACTCGCTCGCGGAGCCCCGACCACCCCGAAGGAGCGGAGGCCCGACCACTATGAGTGCGTACTAGGTAAACTCCGCTCCATGTGCAGTAGCCCGCAAACCACACAGGAGAAGTAAACCGCACTATGCAAGCTCGGTGCGACGACTCGACCAAGAAAGTGTTGGCAGGGGAATCGAACTCGTGACATTTGGTCTCCACGTTCACTTGCTCCACCAACTCATAAAAAAATAATTTGTAAATTTTGAGCTTGTATCCAAGAAGCTCTTTCTATTTGTCACATTCCATGATGTACAAAAGCATTAGATTGAGATTGCTTAAAAATGCCTTTAGATTTCACATAAAAAGTTTTTATAGATTTTCAAGATGAAAAATATGACTTTCACAAACGTTTTCGGTTAAGGGATCAGCATATTTTTAAGGTGTTAAGATCTTTCACTTTTCTTTTCACGTTTTTGGTAACTTGATATGCAAATCCATGTCATGGGGTATGGAAAAACACTCATCAGAAAGCAACTTAGTTAGAATCTCCTAGAGTGCATGTGAGACAAATCTAACAAGACATGGCAAGTTTGTCTAGAGGGGAAGGAAACTGAAGTGGAAAAATTATCTATGATTAGTAGCCCGTCCTCGTGAAGGTTGTGGTATCTATCAATCTATCTTTCTCACCATGGCTCGAGAAATTCGACTTGAAAGAAAGAAATATTTTGTACTTTCGAGTTTAACTGTATTTTGAAGAGACTATTTCAATGTTGAATCAAAAAGGGTTATGCTAGACGTACATAATGGGTGTCATAATTGACAAATGGCGGCCCCCTAAAAATGTTGAAACAAAAAGGGTTGTGTCAGGCGTACCTGGGACTGCCATTTGTCAATTATGACACCCATTATGTAAAATTTTATGTACAAATAACATTTTTCAAGAATTCTCCCTACTCCCTAGTGGTCGTCTTGTAGTGTGTCTTTCTGTATAAAAAAGTCGATTCCATTTGCCCCTCTGATATCTATCAATGCAGGGCATAATAATCTTGTATAAATGGTTAGCAACCGAGACTAGTTCCTTTTAACGAGATTAATACAAAGAAAAATAAAAATTTACAGTGATTCATCGTCAATGTGAGGGTTACGATTATCCGAAAATAATGTTAAAAACTTTTTCTCACTCCTCTTACACGCTCAAAACTGACCTCCTATAATTCTTTATAGAGATCTGATACGCATATTAAATTTTCAACGTGCCAAGAACAAAATCACAGTCAAACAATAAGCATACAATATGACAAAGCTCCACACAATTCGGCATAAATTCAAGTGAAGTTTCTGAACACAAAAGTTTAAGATTTAAATATTCTCTTCCCTTCACATGCTATTTTACTTTTTCTTTCTTTTCTATTTTCATTGTATAGTAGAAATCTAAAAGATGCCTCGTATGAATTTAATGTTTGCTGCTTCGTGAAGCATTGATCATTTCAGAAAAAACAGCACTAACATTGAGATAGGATATTCATAGAATAGTTACGAGAAATGATGGTGTAAGAACTAGGGTGTCACATTATTACAAAGCAGAACATAATAATTTAGTAGCCTCACGGTTTCAACCCCACCATTAAAGAAAAAAACATGGCATGATGAGCAAGTTGACACAAACTTCACTGAAAATCGATTTTCCATTCATGTATATATACTTGGCTATATGTACAAGGTTACAGACTCGACCTCCGGTGAGCTTTGCTTATCGGGGTGCTTGAGTTCAGTTCGTTTGTTCATTCTACAATGCAGATATATGCACTTTACAACTACGGACTGGACCAACAATGACCTATAAATCGCAAAATTTTCCATCAATCCTGTTCTGAACGGCTTTGACAGCAGCTACTCTGGCCGCGGTGGCAGCTCTGTTTGCTGCCATTACGGCTTTGTTCACTTGTTCATCAACCTGACGCAGATGAATTGCATTTTCTGCCGTTTTTCTAGCAGCCTGCAACAAATCAAGATGGAAAAAAGAGGGAGTCAGGATACACAGTTTGTTTCCAGTCCCATCTAATACTGCATAATGAACGTGCATTTCAAGTGTTATAGGGCCCATGACAAAAGGATAATCAAGGTATGAATCAGAAGTCGATTTAGTCACCTGAACTGCTTGAAGAACTGTGTCTGTTAATGGTTGAAGGGAGGTCTTAAGATTGCCACTATTCCATTCGCCACATCTCGTCTCACCACTTCGAAATGTATACATGCCATAACCTTGTTTACGTCCTTCATGCCATGATCCTTCATAGCAGTGACCATTTGCAAAGTGATAGACACCAAAACCATGGATTTTATCTCCGAAATACTCCCCAGCATATCGATCTCCATTTCTATAAAAAAACATTCAAAACTTCATCGTTATTCTAAGAGTTCCTAAATATTTTGCACACCAAAAACCAAAAGGCATTTAAATTCTTACATAGAGCCAGACAAAAGTTAAGAAATATGATTAACAATCCTTAAGCTAGCACATTAGCATATCCATTGCAAGATCATAAGAAATCGAATTCAAAAATTAGAAAGGCATTTTCAAACGTAAGAACTAGAATAGAGACGTGATATCAATAAAAGTAGCTTTTAAGTACGGCTCAATTAAAATAATTAAAATCAAGAAATATACAACAAAAATTTCCGTTGTTCTATAATTCAAAACACAATTAATACAAGAATTGGCTCTGAAAAACTGCAATGAAGTCTTGAACAAATATAAAAGAACCAAACAATTCAATCTTTTATGTCTCTATTCACATAATGCAAAGAGAACAGTTTAAGATTCTACAATCACAATATATTCAAGATTCAGGTATAATTTATAGAAAAAAATGAAGAAGCAATTATTCAAACCTGAAATGGTAACAGCCAAAGCCATGCTTAACTCCACACTTGAACTCTCCAATGTAACAGCTCCCATCTGCGCAAGTCTGCGCTCCTGCACCATGGCTCTGCCCATTACACCACTCTCCGGCATAAGTATCGCCGGTGTAAAACTTATAAACTCCATACCCATGCCTCAAGCCCTGTCTATATTGACCCCGGTATCGACTCCCTTTAGCCCAGCTCTCTATTCCATATCCATCATATCTCCCATCAATCCAGTCTCCTTCATATCTTCCATTGACAAAGTAATTGTAAACTCCACTACCATTGCACCTCCCTTTGTGAAATTCGCCTTCGTAGAAGTCGCCATTGCTGTAAAACTGCACCCCTTCTCTTATAATCTTCTTAGCATACTCTTTTTTACCCAAATCAGGCTCACCAATGAACCACTGCACCGATTTTGAATGTTGTTTTGAGGTAAAACAAGAAAAGCCAACTCTTTTAGCATATTCATCGCTGAATTTCTTGAAGATATCGAAGTTTTGGTGAATTAAGGCTATGTTTTTTGACGCGAAAAAGAGCAAAATTGCTATGAAAATCAGGACTAAAAGCAGTTTTTCTGAGGTGGGAATATCAACCCTGTTGAAAAAAGCGAAAATGGTGTACATAGAGAGTAAAAGAATTGCAATAAACGGAGCCAAACCGGATCTGGAACCGGGTCGAACCAGTGGCAAACTTGGCTTGCCATGTGGCTTCTGCTCTTCAAGGTCCTCTGTTTCTCGATCAGGTGTTATCTCGCAGACTGAAGAAAAGCTATGGATTGATGATCGGACGGTTGGGGATGACCGGAGAAGAGAAGATTGGGTCCTAGTAAGCTTCGCCTGACTCTTATGGCCGTCCATTTTTGAATAAGTGTGGTCCGCTAATCCTTCTCCTTTTCTTGTTACTGAGCCCACCTCCTGTATCTCGATATTCTTATCATGTACTCCGACGCCAGTTTCATCTCCGGTTGTAGAGCGCAGGATAAACAGTGGCGAAATAGTGCGCAGGTTAAAGTTTGTTTCTCCAAAGAAAAAGAAAAAAAAAAGAGTATTTTTAGAGAGAGATGAGAGAGTGTTTTAGAGAGAGAGGGAGAGAGAGGTTTCGGAATTGTTCAGAGTGGACCGGGTTTTAAGAGGCTTGAATTTATACGTGCAGAAAAGTGGTGAGGTGGGGCCACACCGATTTGATTTGGACCGTACGATTGAAATCAGCGGTCAAAATTAATGAAATGTTTTCTGCCGTCGGATCTAGATACAGCATTTTTGCTTTTTACTACTTGCAGGCGGGCACGTGCCGCTCTAGATATTTCACCTTTTAAAATTAAAATTTAGGTTTTCTATTTTTCTATCTTTTTCTGGGTAGATGAAAACAATGAGGGTATGGTGTGATGTTAGTGTGTTTGTAATAGGTTGAATCAAATGATGCTACCCATTATATATGTTCGTTGGATTTGGATCTTGATTATTCATGTCTATCTTTTGGACCATTGAATAATTAATCTTGTGATTTTCTCGTAATAATTTACCCGAAATTAATATTTCATACTAGATAAGTGTTTTATATGTTGATTTTATTTGACTAATTTGAGTTGAATTGCTATTACATATGGTATGTTTACATATCTTGTCCACACTATTAAGCAGCATTAAGCAAGGACAAACGTCTCACATATTACTCGTTAATCTAGTCTTATTTCAGTTGGCCCGAGCTGGATTGCTATTTACATGTGATATGTGTACTAGATAATTGTTGAGACGCGCACATTGTGCCTAGATTGAGCAGTACAGGATAAAATACCAAACAAATATCCAACACATTACTCGTTAATTTAGTCTTGTTCTAGCTAGGTTGAACTGGATTGCTATTTACATGTGATATGTATGTTCATCTCATTTTTTTACTTGTAGTTAGTGAAATGTGCATATTGAGCAACACTAGACAAGGACAAATGTACCACATGTTATTTTTTAATCAGCTCTTGGTCTTGCTAGCTCGAGTTGGATTGTTTTTCACATGATATACGCGCAATAGTCTCGTTTTCTACTCGTAATTATTTGAAATGAGCATACTGAGTGGCACTTGATGAGATTTCGGACGAACGCCTCACATATTTTTGTTAGCATAGTCTTGTTCCAACTGGCTTGAGCTGGATTGATTTTTACATGTGATATGTGTATTAGTCCAATTTTACTTATTAATTTAAATGTGTCAACTTAGTTGTACAAACCGAATATTTCACATGTTATTCGTTAACCTAGTCTTGTTCTAACTAACCTGAGCTGCATTGAATAGATCTCTTCGTTCTACCTTCATTTATATCTTTGACAATAATTATTGCATAAAATAAGTGTGGGTTTCTTCATAACAATATTAATCCTTCGATGTTCCTTCTCTCTTTATTTAGGCTCATTTGTTTAGATCAAATTGTTTAAAATTTGTTTTATTACTAAACCAAATTATTGTTGACAAGGTCCTAATTGTTAGATTATTTTATTATTTATTTACTGTTTTTCTATTATTGGTAGATTTCCTATTTTCTATATTTTCAAGTGAGTCTATATAAACACATTTAGGCCCTGTTTGATAGTGCTGATTTTTCATGGAAAATGGAAATTTTTTTCTATTTTCCAACTTTTGTAGTATTTGATAAGCAAAATTTTTCCAGGAAAATATTTTCCAACATTTCAAATTTTCCACCTTTTTGATGAAAACAAATTCTTGTTGTTTTGGTTGGAAAATATTTTCTATCTATGGTAATTTTTTTTTCCAATTTTTTTTTTGGCAATTGGAACAAATTCTAGACCAAATGGTAGAAAAAATTATCACTTTAATGGACAATTTCAATAAAAAATGAAGCCAAACGGAACCAAACTTTCAACATTTTCCGGTGGAAAATTATATCAATTAAATACAATTAATTACAATTCCCAATAAAACATTTTCTAGGCAATTCAATTCCCTGTAAAATATTTTTTTGCACCCATTTTTCACCTTTGCAATCAGACGGACCCTTATTATATAATTTCATCATTCAATTTTATTGGAATAAGAAGCCTAGTTTTCTTAATTTCTATATATCATAGCTCTTGTAAAAACTCAACATTCGGCTGTCATAAAGTGTTTTTGTTGTGATTTGGAAGAAGAATACACTTCTAATGATTTTTCTAATTTGCATGCTTTCGATAGTACTCTTCACCAAACTTCTTGTAAAGATATCCCCGAACAGAATGTTGTTGCAGAAAGGAAACGCGGGCATCTTGTTGAAACAGCCCGTTCTCTTTTATTGTTTGCTGATGTTCCTAGTGCATTTTGGGGAGAAGCAATTCTTACTACTGTTCATTTGATTAATAGGATTTCAACCTCACACAATTCAGGTCTCTCACCATTTGAGAAGTTGTATGATATGCTCCTTATTATTCTTCCTTGCGTATTTTTAATTCTACAACTCATGTCGAGCGTAATAAATTTTCCTCCCGGTCTGCTTTGTGTGTCTTTCTGGCTATGACGTAAGTCAAAAATGATATCGTTGTTTTGATACACTCAGTCAAAAAGTTTATGTCTCTCGTCATATTGTGTTTCTTGAGCATATTCCATTATTTTCTATTCCTGCTAGTCCTCATAATATGATCAAGTCTGATCTTATTCGCATTGATCCCTTCACTATTGACACTGAGGAAGTACCACCTGCTACTCCAGTTTTAAATAGTGGATCTTGCAGGTTTCCCATTGATAGCTCAGTAGATTCTGGTACTTTAGTTCCTGATGCACCTGTTCCTCCTCCTGCGGCTGCCCAATCATCTCCTGAGACTGTGGTTTCTCCTCCTATTCGCCAATCTACAAGCGTTCGTAAGTCTACTAAGCTACCAAATTTTTCTTACTCTTGTTATTCTAGTTCTTTTGCTTCATTTTTAGCTTCTATTCATCGTCTTTCTGAGCCTTTGTCCTATAGAGAGGCTGTTTGTAACCCACTTTGGCAAGATGCTATGGTTGAGGAACTTACTGCTCTGCATCAGACTCGTACTTGGGACTTGGTATCTTTACCACCAAGAAAACGCACCATTGGTTCTCATTGGGCCTACAAAATCAAAACTAAGTCTGATTGATCTATTGGAAGATACAAAGCCCGACTTGTTGCTAAAGGTTATTCTCAAGAGTATGGCATGGATTATGATGAGACTTTCGCCCCTGTTACAAAAATGACTATTGTTCGTACGCTCATTGTTGTTACTTCTGTTCGTCGATGGCACATATCTCAGATCTCAGAAATGCCTTTTTGAACGGTAATCTTCATGAAGAAGCTTACATGGAACCTCCTTCTGGTGTTTCTCACCAACTGTAGGCTCCGAAAAGCCCTTATGGTCTCAAAACAAGCACCCCGAGCCTGGTTTGAGAAGTTCTCTACTGTGATTACTTCGCTTGGTTTTCATCCTAGTGATCATGATTTGACATTGTTTGTCAAATGTACTGGTGTAGGTCGTATTCTGCTCTCTTTATATGTTGATGATATGATTATTACTGGTGATGATGTTGACGAAATTGCATCTTTAAAGTCTGAGTTAGCTCGTTGCTTTGGAATGAAAGATTTGGGCAAGCTACGTTATTTTTTGGGCATTGCGGTCGCCTCATCTCCGAAAGGTTATATTTTATCCCAGTCCAAGTATATAGCTGATATATTTGAGCGTGTACGTCTTACTGATAATAAGGTTGTTGGTACCCCTCTTGAGACTAATGCTCGGTACTCTCCGTTTGATGGCTCTCCCTTGCCAGATCCTAGTTTATATTGTACTATTGTTGGCAGCTTGGTTTATCTCACCATCACTCGTCCAAATATTGCACAAGTTGTTCATATAGTTAGTCAGTTTGTTACTGCGCCCATTACAGCTCATTGGGCTGCTGTTCTTCGTATTCTAAGGTATCTTTGGGGTACTCAATTTCAGAGTCTTTTACTTCCGTCTACATCATCCTTAGAGCTGCTGCGTACTCTAATGCAGATTGGGCTGGTGATCCTACAGATCGCAAGTCCACCACTGGCTTCTGTATTTTTCTTGGTGATTCTCTTATTTCTTGGAAGAGTAAGAAGCAAGATGTTGTTTCTAGATCTTCCACAGAAGCAGAATATAGTGCCATGACTTCTACTACTTGTGAGATAGTTTGGTTACATCGGTTGATTGCAGATATGGGTATTTCTCTTCATCACCCTACACCCTTATATTGCGATAATAAGAGTGCCATTCAGATTGCACGTAATTCGATATTTCACGAACGGACTAAACATATTGAGATTGATTGTCACGTCCCTTGACATCATTTTCAACTTGGCACCATCACATTGCCTTTCGTTCCTTCTTCTGTGCAGATTGCCGACATGTTTACCAAGATGCACTCCACTTATCGTTTTCGTTTCTTATTTGACAAACTTTCCATGCTTCTAGCAGTAGTATCGTGAGTTTGAGGAAGGATGTTAGATTATTTTATTATTTATTTACTTGTTTCCTATTATTAGTAGGTTTTCCGTTATTTGCAGGTTTCCTATTTTTTTATATTTTCTAGCGAGTCTATATAAACATCTTTATTATGTCATTTCATCATTCAGTTTTATTGGAATAAGAAACCCTAGTTTTCTTAATTTCTACGCTAACCCCGTAACTAGACTGAACACAAATATGAAATAAGTATTAATAGTTGCTTCAAGCATAGTCTCACACCCTAAAATGTATAAATAAGGTTCTGGATATAAATTGCCACAGCATTAAGCATAAGGCCAATTATTTCTTCAATAGCTTCTCCTTCATCCTCTCTACTGCACTTTTCAGAGTCTCTTCATCTTTGCAGAAGGTAAATCTCACAAGATTCTTTCCTTCTTCTGGATTTAGATAGAACACGCTGGTCGGAATTGCTACAACACCTACTGCCTTGATTAAATACTCACAGAAAGCAATGTCGTTTTCCAGTCCAAATGGGGTGTGATCCACCACCACAAAGTAGGTTCCGCTTGATGGGAAGACCGTGAACCCTACCGAATTCAACCCCTCGACCAGGATATTCTTTTTCGCTGTGTAATCCCTCCGGAGCTCCTCATAATAAGAATCTGGGGCTCTGAGGGCCGTTGCAGCTGCAAATTGCATCGGGGTGGATGTTGCGAAGGTGAGGAAAGAATGTGCCTGCCTGACTCCCCATGTCAAATGTGGGGGTGCTATTGCCCAACCAATTTTCCAGCCAGTTAGTGAGAACGTCTTCCCGAGAGAATTCATGGTCACAGTCCGTTCGTACATCCTGGGAAGTGAAGCAATGGAAATGTGATCCATTTCAAAAGCCAACTTGTCATAAACTTCGTCGGAAAAGACCAGTATATCATTCTCAATACAAAGAGATGCAATTGCATTTAG
>CAIGRK010268020.1:0-13217 GCA_903798315.1 Fraxinus greggii | reverse complement strand
AGGGTCAAAAAGAGGCGAAAAGGACGTTTTGCACAAGAAAATGTAAAGGTAGGGACGTTTTGTGTCAAGAAATGAAAGGTAGGGACGTTTTGCACAAAAACGTGCAAAGGTAGGGACGTTTTGCGCCAATTACTCATTATTTTATGGTTTTGGATCTTATTTATTGATGTGTGTGAATTTTTCTGAATGGTTGGTATACTTATATATTGGTTATTTTGCAGATGGGATACTTTTGGGGGGCATTTTGATCATGTATGAGTTTCACAAATATTTCCACTTCATTCTTCTCCTTCTACACTCCTTTTGGATACCACAAATAATCATCAATGTAGTTCGAGACTCGAGAAAACCATTGCATCCTCATTACATTTTAGGAATAACAATCACTCGGCTCGCTATTCCATTATATGCTTTTGGTTGTCCACATAACTTTATGCGAATAGAGCCAGACAAGAACTGGTGTGTGTGCTTGAGTACTTTTATGGGATTCCAAGCATCTATTCTTCTTCTACAACATTATTTTGGATCTCGGTGGTTCATTCCCCATCAGGTTTGATGTAATTTTTAATCATTTATCTATATGCGTAGTTACTTACATAGTTCCATTTATTAATCTTAGTTGTCAGATTACCTATACCATAATTCATGTTTGGCATAGGCTTACACTTACTCAGATTGGTCAACAGTGCAATTAGGTGAAACACCGTGTCTGAAATCTACAAATCCTAAATTATTTGTTTATAGCTACCAAGCGATTGATCATCAATGTCATGGTGTAGCAAAATGTGCTAGCATACTTGCATAACTATCCCCAATAATTTGCACACTTGTCAGTTTAATGATCAGATTAATTTCCCGTGTACCTGGATTACTTTTCCTTGTTCATTTAAAAGAGCTGGTACCAGATTTGTGTCCTTTAAATACAATAATTATCTGTATGTACACCTAGTGGTCCTTTATGAAATAGATAAATAAATAAGACTAACAACCTTTGTATGAGGACTTTTGGATGTCTCCTATTTTTGCTTAATATTATTTGTCCTAATAATTTTATCTCTGTGAAACTCTATGGCTGTCTGTACTGCAAGTATATTCAGATGTTAATGCACGTAACTTCTCCATTTGTTGTGATGTCACAAGTTAACAAAGAGAAACCGATTAAAGTGGCATAAGTTGGTCACAAAGTCGGGACTCTGTAGGTCATGATTATTTTATGCACATTTTAGCATAAGAATAGTAGTCATATTATCTCTCTCTCGTTCCTGAACCCTCGAGTATATTGGCTTTTGTGTCCTGTTTTTCTTGTTCGGCCTATTGAAGACAAATATTTTTAAATCATCATGCATATCTAGACGCTTATAAATATTGATTTATGTCCTCTTACATTTTGATTGCAGATTTTACCTGAGAAATATAGCTACTATAGAAGGTTTGATCCGGCTGCAAATCATGCCATAGACTGCGTAATTTGTATGACTTCCATTGAGACAAGCCATTGCTCAAATGATTGCATGGTATCGTATCATCTCTTCATTTTCGTTGTTTTCAGGATGTTCTCTCTTTTTGACTGTTATTTTGACTCCAAATTTGTCCAGGTAACGCCATGCGATCATTTCTTTCACTCCAGTTGTTTACAAAGATGGATGGACATAAAAATGGAGTGCCCAACTTGCCGGCGTCCTCTTCCTCCATCCTAGGAGATCAATCATTGACTCTTATTCAGATTAGCGCCATGGATCAATTGACACCGACCTGTTAATAGTGGTATAGTGGCTTCAAGGAATTTAGATTATTCCAAAACTTAAAAGACTTCAATGCAGATCTCCGCCTTTCATTTCTGAATCTTCAACAACTTCTATTAAGGGTTTATCTTGTTCGGCTATAACCTCAAAGGTTGCCTGAACATGCATAGACAAGAGTGAGTGGCAGTCTTCATGTTGTATATTCTGGTGTTTGAAGTAGAAATTCGACAATTTTTGGCCATTATGTACTGTGTTTACATGCCAATTATTGATTTACTTAGAAAATAGGTCATCCATGTGCATTCTGATAGGTTATGGACTTGTACTAAAATTTACTCCTTTTAACAGTGTTCTTCATGCAATTACATAAGCAAAGAATCAATTTTAAACAAGAATACGAGAACATGTTTGGTATATAGAATTGAACGACATTTTACAGGGAAAATACATTAGATGTTTTATCTTTTGAAATGTCAAGGACTTTCTATCGAACTATTATCTATTTTACAATAACCAATACACAATTAAAATTCTGTTAATCCTTGATAATTTCCAAGAGACACAATTTGGCCGAGTTCCCTAGAGACTTGATGGGGGAGAATTTCAGAATTTTTGGGTGCAATGAACTGGATGCTCTCTCTCTGCTGAGGCTTGTTTGGTAAACAGTTTCAACGATCATCAAACATAATCCCTTTTGAAGTTAGATTACTAAAGATGCCTGCCTTCTTCTTCACAGAAGTAAGAAACCGTAAAATTCGACAAACTAGGCAAACAACAGATGGAGATCTGTTACTACGTCAGTCATCGTATTGTGGCCTAAATTCAGTAACTCTGAAAGAGCCAAACCTGCAATGCTATAAGGAATTGGACCAACAATGTCGTTGTGGCTAACATCAAGTACTCTTAATTTGTATAGCAATGCCACTTCAGGTGGTAAACAACCTTTTATGCTAGATTGATTAGTAGTAATTCTTCTAAAGTATTCACGAGTTCGGCTATACTTGGTGGGATGCATCCTCCAAATTTGTTGTTAGCAAATACTACAACAGATGGTGAGCTCGTGCCAAAGTTCGGTGAGAGTACGGAAATGAAGTGATTGTTATGGACAAAAATGGCATCGAGGTTTTTGTTAAAGAGTTCGGATGGCAGTTTCCCTTCAAACTCATTGTAGGGTAGGTCAAGGTAGTTTTAATGTGTTGGGGTGAACCAGTAATAACTAAGTAGCGAAAATATTCGACCCCTCTTTGCACAGAATTAAAATTTACAATAATAATAAACAGCCTTCCAATTCACACACAGTAAAAATTAAACAATTGAACGCAAAGATTTGTTTATGTGGAAAACCCGTTAGTGTGACGGAAAAAACCTCGGGACCTAGACCAATCAAGTCTTTCACTATCACCAAATAATGAGATTACACAAGTCTTCTCCAGAACAACCTCTATATACAATCAACACATCAAGAATACATATATTTTTGGATTAGCGTATATGACATCATCCTAAGATGGATTACAACAATAAGAACAAAGAGAGATTTCACAAAGTGGGTGGAATATACCAATGAACTGAGAAAGAATCACCACGATCAACACCAGTCAAAACAAAGCCCTCATCATTGGGAATAACTTACTGAAATTTGAGCGAAAACCGACCACGGATGGCCTCCAATCTCCAACGAAAACAACAAGGAAAAATCCCAAATCTTTTTCTCTTTGTTGCCGTAGTACACTTCGCTTTTTAGTTTGATTCTCTCTCTCTTTTTCTTTAGAAAGTAACGAAACCCATGTATATGTCAAAACAAACAAACTACCTATATAAGTTGATTGTGTGTACTTGGTGGAAAGTGGTCTCACTTACCACTAAAATGGGTTACTTCCCTCGCGTGGGAGGGAACTCCCAACAAATCTCCCCCTACCGCCTACGTGAGAGGCCCCATTTCCTTCTACATACTCATAGTTTCTCTAGAGGCAATGGCTTTGTCATCGTGTCTAACCCATTCTCATCGGTGTGGACTTTCTTAAGCTATAACTTATTCATCTTGAGTGTATCTCAAATCCAATGATACCTCACATCGATATGATTGAATCTCGAATGGAAAGTAGAACTCTTACTGAGATGGATAGCGCTCTCACTGTCAGAGTATAACAAGAACTTCTCTTGCGGTAGGCCAAGTTCTTATAAGAACTTCATCTACAACAATTCTTTACTAGCTTTGGTGATAGCAATATATTCAACGTATGTGGTAGTCTTGACTACTATGAAACTACTCCCCCTGAAAAAGTGATTAAATATCCCAAAGTAGGCCTTCTAAAGTTAACATCGCCAGCCATACATGCATCTGTGAACCCAAAAAGCTCAGGATTATCTTTTCCAAAGCATAAGCATGCCTTGGAAGTTCCTCTGAGATATCTTAGCATCCATTTTACAGATACCCCAATGCACTTTTACAGGATTAGAAAGAAATCGACTGGCTACTCTAATAGCATAAGCAATATCTGGCCTCGTATACACCATAGCATACATTAAACTACCCACAACCAGAAGCATAAGGAACCCGTGATAGATAGAAGACAATATTTATATTAGAAGACAGAAGTCGTGCGAAGACAAAGTCATGGTGCCACTCTGTCATCCCTCCTGGGTCTCATCTGCACGTCGTAAAGGGAGTTCACAAGAAGTAGAATTGCTTTCCAAATGTTTGGTCTAAGTGTGTACAAGTTTTGACCGCATCCGATTTTCTAGGGTGGCGAACCAGGTGATAATGCCACCACTCCTCAGAATTAGTCAACAAAAGCTTAGATATCTGAGTTATCAAAACAATAAAAAAATAAAATGATCCATGAAATTGTTGATTCTTGTTGGGCTAATTGTATTTAGACGACTATCTCACTCACTAGATTCAATAGAAATAAAAACAAATGGAAATTACGCCTCTTTACTATTATTTAATTAATATTTCAATATTACATTACAACTTTTTATATTCACCACAAATACTATATTATTACAGTAAAATCAAAAGGGAAAAAGCATCCCAATTTCATACAAGCAATAAATGACGTGCTAATTTCTCTCTCACCCAACAAGCCTTACTAAAAGTTACCTCACACATAATCCCTAAATTTGTGCTTCTTCACTTCCCCCCTTCCACCCGAATCCTCTCCAATGAGAAAGCATCTCAAGAAATCCCAAAACCATACCAGAATTCGTTCTTATTCATATATCAACCACTGTAATCCGTAGCATTATTCCACAAAATCATTTTCTTGATCTTCTTTGAGTTGATATGGACTTTATCGCCTATACAAAATCCATAATCAGAGGTTGAATTGTAGCAGATATTGCTGTGAACAGTCTACTATTAATGTTACTGGATGGTAAAATGAATTGTGAATGTGATTATTGTTTAACTGGTTTGTTGTGTTGACGGGTGATGTTAATATAGCCCAAGCATCTATTTTCAAGTTCAGATAATACAAGATTTGTTCTTGAAGACTTCATAACAAATTGATAATGATGTTTAAGTTATGGGATTCTAAGATAGCATTTCATGCAACTTAGACCAATATACCTTTTTGCTTTGCTTCGGGTTGTTAATCTTGTGTGCATCTCAATCTCTAAATTTCCCCACCATTGTTTGAAATATTAAGTCATTTGAAACATAGAGAACATCATACATATCAATGAAGATGAGTATTGATAATTCATTGCCGGATTTTATTTCAAAGATGGCAATATACAAATGTCAACATAAGATGTATTTTAGTGAAAAATTAACTTAATCAATTAAAAATTCACAATACAAATGAAAATATTGCGTATGGATAAATGGGATTTATTTCTTTCTGAAAAATATAAACAATGTATTCCAGTTTTCACTATATGTATATTGATAGATATAGATTCACTGGATAAGGATGCCCAATATGTTTTTTGGAACACACGGGTGTGTCAGCCCCATTTTCTTTTGAATTCATCATTAAGCCGATGTTTGGTAAATATTCTTTCAAAATTTATTTCCAACTACATATTTTTCAATAAAATAAGACCATGTTTGGTATGAAAATTTTTCCTTGGAACTAGAAATTCATTTTCCATTTTCCATCTTTTGCATTATTTGATTTCAAAAATTTTCCTTAGAATTCTTTGTCCCCCCAACCATGCATGTGACCCCTTTTTCCTTTAAATCATTGAATTGGTTTTTCCACCACTTTGGTGGGAAAAAGATTTTCAAGCTTTTATTTTATTTTTATTTTTTTTTGCAATGCAAACAAATTCTATCCCCAATTGTTAAAAAAAAATCTCTTTAATAAACAATTTTCATGAAAAGCAAAGTCAAATATACATTAAAAGATTTAAAATTTCAACATTTTTTGAGGTGAAAAATTATACCAATCAAACACAATTAATTGACAATTCCCTGTAAAATAAATTCTAGGCAATTCAATTCCTAGAATTCCTTTTCTTTCCACCCAAATTTCATTCTTGCAATCAAACGGACCCTAATATTTTTCATCAAATCAATAATGTTTCCTTACTTTTTAGCCACATATTTTCTATCATATCACTATTTAAAATATTTTTTTCTCAATAATATCCATCAAACACACCCTGAAATTGGGAGACTCATTTAATGTCTAGATTGAAGTATATTGAATTAAAAAAAAAAAATGTCAATTAGAAATGTGGTTTGGGATCCTTATTCAGAAGTTAGTATTATTTAAAATAATTTACGTATAAGTTAATACTTATATTTATATTTCCATTATGTAGTAAAATGTAAATTCATTTTTAATAATAAGGCATATACAATTTTTTTCCATAAAAAAAAAAAATGGTCAAACTTGTCAATTCATACACCTGGGCAAGATTTATAGCTGTGGCATTACTAGGAAAAGGGAACAAGGAAAAAGCCAAAGCCGGGCCCAATAGCACTGTTGAAGGGAACAAAGATGGAAAATGAAATAATTCGTCTTGATGAAGAGAAGTCTCAAAATTGCCCATAAATACCACATGATCCTTAGCCCCTGATGGTCATTGGCCAAAACAATGTTTTAAATAATAATTTTTAGGAAAATCTACTGGAATGTGTTTGATTCGTATGAAATATATTTAAAAATAATAATAATAATTTCCTTATTTTAAGGAAAATAAAAACATACTGTTTCAAAAAAAAAATTCTTAAAAAAAAAAAAATTAGGTGTATTTTTAAAAATTGAATATTTTCTATGACAAAATAGCAATCCATCTTAATCTATTCATTATTTATAGATTTTCCTCGTGTATATATCACTTGTTTAGAAGCTGTGCCATCCTCTTCTGGGCTTTACAGAGAAGATTTTTATTTTGGAACTGAAGAAAAAAAGGTCGACATGGCCGGAAGAGAGATTCTTAACAAGATGAAGGTCAATTTCTTGCCTTGACTTGGATTTTGCTTAATTATTTTTCGTACTTATGAAATTAGATGGATTTTTAGGGATATCCCATTTGTTTATTCTTGTTTGTTTGTAAATTGTGATATGCAGTTTTGGGCGGTGGTGGGAAGTGGGGGTGTTCTCATAGTTTGTAGATAGCACATGTAATAGGAAATTCTTATCAAGATGAAGGTCAAACCTTGTCTTGACTTCGATTTTTGCTTGATTATTTTGCTTGTATATGTAATTAGATGGATTTATAGTTATACCCCCACTTGTTTATTCATGTTTGATTGTAAATCATGATATGCAGTGGGAGGTGGGGTAGGGGTGTTCTCTTGGTAATAACATATGATTGATTAATTGTTCAAGCGATGCTTGTCAAATTTATGCCTTTGTCATGGAAGACCATTATGGGTTTTTGATGGTCTGGTACCTAAGCTCAGTACATCTTTGAAACTTAGGACACAGAATAAATGGAGTCCTTGCGGGCTACTGAAGCATGTTTAATGGTGGGATATTGAAGTAATAGATCATATCGAGATTGGGTTCAGCAGTAGTGGACCTAAATGAATGGATTGTTATTAGCAAAGTTTATGGAGTTTAGGAACAGATTAAAAAAAAGAGTTTTTGCCGTGTCAGAATTTTCATTCAATTATTTACGTCAAAGGGCCTGAATTTTTGATAAATCATCCATTGGACTTAGGCAAGCAATCCGCTTAATGTCAGGGCTGCGAGTGCAAAGTATAAATAAATGTACATGGATCAAGGTCTGTTTAACCTGTTAAAATTCAGTTTCCCGTACATTTGAATTTTGTAATTACACAAACGATTGCTTGATTTTATGTCATTTGATGGTTAAACCTGAATTATTACTCGTATAGCAGGTACGTTATTGGAAGCATATCTTGATCATCATTACTAGAATGGATTTTATATGCATTTGGACCTGCTCGGTTGAAAGTTAATAGTGTGCTAAGTCTGACAAAGAAGATATATTTGCGAATAAGCATTACGGCTAAGAAGTCTATAATAACGTACACCCTGAGTTTCAACAATGATTCTCTAATACAGTTAAATTAGAGGTCCTCGACGTCATAGAATTTATAGCAGAAATGATGTACTAAGTTCCTCAATGTAGCATTTGCTGAGAGAAGCAAATTCTCTTTGTGCAATTTTGAGATACAGAGTTGAAAAAATACACAGAAGACGGGAATTGAAATCAAACCCAGTTTCTAAGGTTCAGAAAATTCGATTTTTTATTGCATTATGGAAATCAAAGTTTTAGGTGCATTTCCTTTTAGTAATTGCCACAATTGTTATGGATTGGAATTACTTGCAGGCTAGCAATGTTGTTTTAATGGTCATTCCACGTGATACATTTTCTTCATTATCGTCTATTTGGTACATCACCAATGTGATGGATTTAGTGCATGTTTAGCACAGTTGGTCAAACATACTTTTAGGGCCCACAACTATTCCCCATTTATTATCCACATATTTAGTAGGATCCACAACTTATAAGCACTTAAAAACAATATTAATTTATTAACCACATATTTCGTTGGACCATAGCTTATAAGCACTACCAAATAAACCCTTATTAAACCACAACAAATTCTTCAACTCAGCTGGGAGGTCAAGGGAGGCGTTTAGTCTTCTTGTCTCACACTACTAGCCGCGAGTCAACCAATATATCTATATATGTTCCTGCTAAAATCTGAGTGTTTTATGTAGGGTTGTTGTGGTGGTTGTTTACAGATGACTTGCTACGTTTTTCAGATTACCTTAATTTTTATTATTCAGGAAAAAGCATGTTTTTCCACTCCAGACACCCCCGAAGCAGGAAAAGGGAAAAGTAAATTCTCGAAGAACATTACTCATGGCTTCTATCTTGAGAAAGGAAAATCAAATCATTCTATGGAAGATTGTTTAGTTTCTGATTTCAAGAAATTGGACGAAAATGAGTTGGGTTTATTTGCTATCTTTGATGGGCATATGGGACGTGATGTTGCAAAATACTTGCAAGGGCATCTCTTCGACAATATTCTGAAGCAGGTAATCATTTATTTCTTTTGTTCGGCAATAATTTGTTATTTTATTTCTGGTCATGATTTACTTCCGGAGTAACATTTCTTTATTCAAGCAGCATGACTTTTGGACCGACACAGAGATGGCGTTAAGGCGAGCTTATAAGACAACAGATAACGAAATATTAGAGCAGTCGTTTCACTTGGGGAAAGGAGGGTCGACTGCAGTTACTGCAATATTGATGGATGGGCACAAGTTGGTAGTTGCAAACGTGGGGGACTCTCGGGCCGTCTTAAGTAATAAGGGTGTTGCATATCAAATATCAGTTGACCATGAACCAAGCAAGGAAAAGTCGATGATTGAGAAAAAGGGTGGCTTTGTATCAAATATTCCAGGTATTCTAAATACTGGTTGTGAAAGTTGATGGCATTGACTTGACATAACTGACGGTGATTATGGTTGATTCGATGTTTATGTTGTCCATTATTCTCAAGGACTTCAAGTGATTATGTTTAATACGTAATCTAAAAGTTTCAAATTGTCTTCAATATACTCTCTCACATGCAAATTGAATTCCTGATTTTTATCACAGCTCTGGAACATGCACAATGTGAATTCAAATTTTAACGCCGTCTTTTGCCTACTCACGTACCCATTGAACCGCCTCATTCAAAAACTTAAAAAATTTAGAGCAAGACAAACTCATTTATTTATCCCCTGTTTGACGACCATTATTTGGGAAACATAGTTTCGAATAGTGATTTTTAAGAGAATAAATGGTTAAAAAGTAGGGAAAAGTTTTGGATTTACGTATAAAATATTTTATTTATACAAAATATTTTATTGTGTGAATATATGGTTGAAAATGAGTAAGTAGAAAAAATAGTTTTCAAATAATGGTTGTCAAACAAGAGCTTAAATTGTCTTCAACAACATATACTAACTTGCATGGATAGCTTTCCTACTTGAAAGAAATTATAATTTCGACTTCTTTACCCTTGAACTCATAGGACTGCTATTCTACTATTGTATTAGACGAATTTATGAATATTCGGGAAGGCAAAAGGCTCTGAGATAGCCACCTTAAGCTAGCTTCCTCTAAAAACACTTATAATCAAACAAAGTACTTCCAAAAAATTATTCAAGTATGCTCATAAATAGCTTCTTAGTCTCAGAAGCTTTTGACTTTTCAAAAATCCTGCCAGATGAGCTCTTATTCATCCAAGCTAATTTTTTTTATTCCCACAGGTGATGTTCCTCGAGTTGATGGTCAGCTCGCGGTGGCCAGGGCATTTGGTGACAAGAGCTTGAAGAGACATCTTAGTTCAGAACCAGATGTTGCAATCCAGATAGTAGATCACGATGTAGAGTTTGTCATTTTAGCTAGCGATGGATTATGGAAGGTGGGATATCTCGGAATTCTATTGTTACAATATTTACATTTGCAATTATCGCGCTCTTATTTTTGTACGAACTGTCTACTAGGTGATGTCGAATCAAGAAGCTGTTGAATCCATCAGAAACATTAGGAGTGCTCGATCGGCTGCAAAGCACTTGGTCGAGGAGGCTGTTTCTAGGAAAAGTAAGGACGATATCTCATGCATTGTTGTCAGGTTTCAGTAAACTGTCATACATTTTCTTGCGGTCGAGATTATGCTTTATGAAACAATATTTAATAATTGAAAAATGTGATCAGCCGAATCGTGCTGTTGTGTGTATTGACCATAAGTTATTTCTCTTGTTCAAGGACAGGATTTGCATCCTAGATTACACTTTGTATATATATGAAGTTATTGTAACGCATTATTTAGCATGTCTGCATTGTTTTTTCAATGTCTAGTGACGTTTGGTAAGTGTTTATATGGGATAATCACTTATTTTGCAATTATGATGTATTTCTTTCATTAAATTTTTCAACCTGGATCAGATGAGTGCACTGTATCAATACATTCTTAGAGCATGTTTGGTGGGTTGAACGGGATGTCACTTTGTTCTGTTTAGTATTGCTGAATCCAGGAAAATAAGTTACATTTTGTATGTTGACCTATCCCGTCCAATTTTTTGAGATCTATTTTAATTAGGTTCATGTTTATCTTAATCTTTGTCTTGCTTGGGTCCAATCTACTAAAGGGTAAATTTGATCTGTGGTTATTGAACTTTCAGTGAAATCCCAGTTAGGTTACTAAGCCTTAATTCTTCACGTATCCAATGCTACTCGTTTCAAGACTTAAGCTAGTGATGCTTACTGAACTTCCGCTATTTAGAGTGTAATATTCGTGATGCTTCGTCTAGCAGCACAACAATTTGTTTTGTTCCACGCTATTGTTTTCACGATTTCAAATGGGATTGCTGTCCTTGAATCCATTTCTACCCTATAGGTGGTGATATTAAAGCCTTATAAAAATACTAAATTGTTTAACCTAAAATCGAAACATTGAGTCTTGTATACAGTGTGTAATGTGAAGCTACAACATATACCGTTTTGCATGTAAAACCCTTTGTGCTATGAAGCCACGCTCCTCTTTGCCCATACCCATCTCTCTCTCTCTCTCTCTCGTCCATATTTAATCTTTCTCGTTATTGTCACAAATTTTGTTAGATGGGTAGTATTTCTACTGAGATGCAACCTCACTCTCAGCAGCTTTATTCCAACAAGAAAAGTATTGATATTCCGCCAAGGAAACTCCTTGGCCGCTGGCCTGCGGCAGCAGCGGCGGTGGAGTTTTTATGGATTCCCCGAAAGCTGAGAGGCCAATTTTCTGGAGATTCCTGCCGTATAATGATGATGAGGAGGATGATCCTTTCTCAGCCAACCATTTTTGAATGTTTGAATTTAAGGTAAGATAGTACAGTCGGAGTAGGAGCCACGACTGGACGGATTGTCCCTTTGTGCATCCAGGAGAAAAGGCCGGGAGAAGGGATCCGAGGAAGTATAATTGTACAGGAACTTTTTGTTCCGAGTTTCGTAAGGGCTACTGTAGGAAAGGAGATTTTTACGTTTGTTTGCATGGGGTATTTGAGTGTTGGCTACACCTGACTAGGTATCGAACCAAGGCGTGTAAAGAGGGAAGAATTGCAAGGGAAATGTGTGTTTTTTTGCGCATTCTGCCCGTCAGCTTCGTCATCTTCCGGACAATACTCCTGTTTTTATCGAGAAATTGCACCATTGTTGTGTTCGTTGTCATTTGATTACTAATTCTCCGGCATGACTTTACTTGGTTTGTCCCATTTGTCTCCAACGGTCTCACCCGGTCCAAATTCACTGGTTTTTAATTCTGTTCGAATGAGTTATAAAGATGCATCCACTGAATTAATGAGCTCTTTGGAAGGTATGAATATGAGTAACTTCCCTCAGACCGATGAACAATCCGAGTTCATTTTATCTCCTTCAATGCCGAGCCCCTCGACCAAATTCTTCGGTGGTCATAGCAAATTCTTCATGGATGGGGATTTTTCTACAAGAAATTTGATGGGAGACAATAAGTACAGTAATGAAGGTAGATTGGCTGGTCCTGATCTTGGGTGGGTCAATGATTTCTTGACCTAAAAATAATGAGGAAAATTTTGAAGATTTTTGTGTTATATACAAGGGTGCCTATTGTTTTCATATTGGTGGAGAATTTTTAAAAATTTTTGCTTTGAATTTGAATTCTTGGGTAACGAAGTGGTAATAATCTTGTAATAATATGATGTAATCGAAATCTTGAATTTTCCTTTTTATATTATTTTGTATAATTCTTGATTATGGAGAAGAAGACTAATTATAACTCAGTTGAATCATGTGGATGAATTTGGCAACAAATTATAATTTAGAAGGGTGTCCTCAATTGAGATCGTGATGAATTTTAAAATTTTTTCTAAATTTAGGTGTCTTCAATTGAGATTTTAATGAATTTTAATAAAATATATTAAAATCTAGGTGTCCTCAATTAAGATTTTAATAAAATTCAATGAAATTTTTTAAAATTCAGGGTATCCTCAATAACTAGTGAATTTATAAAAATTTCATTAATAGAGAAATTTTAAA
>CAIGRK010267996.1:0-13528 GCA_903798315.1 Fraxinus greggii | reverse complement strand
TGTACTTTCTTGATTTGTCGGAACTGTGATGTTATTTGAGTAGAATACGAATTAGATGGAAGGCTAACTACTTGATACTTAATAGCTGCTGGAATAGAGTTAAGATTAAGATTTTCTTAAGAGCATGGAAGAGATTTTGACATATCGGGGAAAAAAAGTGGGAGATGGATAAAATTGTGCTTTTGGGACTTGTTAGTGGCTTGCGTTGTTGATGGCTTCTTTTATATTTTTAAATTGTTGTTGCTATTCTTTCATTGCCTTGCTTTCCAATTACATGAAGAAATAGCTCCCTGCCCTATTATATTATTATCCATTGTGTGAAGATAAATTTAGTAATGTATCTGGGATATTTTTGAAAGATGCAGCTAATCTGGTACTTGTTTGTAGGGAAGATGTTTGCTGGAAAGTCTTCTTATGATTCTGAATCTCAATCTTCTACAGCAACTGCATCGGAGAAGGTCCTTATTCCTGGCACCCAGAGTGACGGGTCCTCATCAGAGGAGTTGAACATTTCTGAGATAGTTTCAGAAGATCCCCAGGCACGTGAGAATGAAACCCACTCCCTTACTTAGTTTTCAGGAAACATGGCACATCATTTGAACAGTTTCTGTAGAGATTTTTGTTGGGATTTAAATGGAGTTAAATGACAACATTAACTTAAAATTAGAGAAATTTTAGTCTTTTTGAATCATTCTAGATGTTCTGGAAGAACTGTAAGTACACGAAAAGTTGATTTGTTGATTGTGATGCTACCTAAATATATCATTTCTGGAGAAAGGAAGGGAGCACCGGTCCTTAAAACTCAATCAAAATATATCTAGATCTATTGTGTAGATTCTCACAGTTGTAATAAAGCCTTTAATAGAACTTTCCTATACATCAGAATGGTTTCTCCGTGGTAGTGGGATCTATTTATGGACTTTACTGAACTATGCATGTTGAACCCTTGACACGGGGAACTTCAATTTGGGGAGATGGGCTGAAATATCATTTGACATGGCTTGAAGTTTTTTATCTCCAGGCCACCATAGAAGTTTTAGTAGTTTAAGATTATGTTTATTGGAGTGGAATTTAAGATTTAGTTGGAACCGTATTGTTTTCGGTGCCCATGAACTCATGTCTACCTCAGTCTTGACATCTTTTCTTCCTTTGCCTCTCTTCGATTTCCAGTCCCCTAATTTTCTCATTTCTTTTTTCTAGGAATGAACTTAGATTCGATTACTTATCTGGTGCTGTTGTGTTTAGTCTAAATATATAACTATATATCAGAATTGTTGAGTATGATAAGAATTTTTTCAATTTACTTCTTAAGGATATATGTACCTTCTCAAAACGAAGTAATTTTTCATGATTTTGCTGACAAATATGATGTACATTTCCTACTAAAGATCCCTAGATCTGCCTGTTTATATGCTTTTGCATTATATGGTAGGAAAGGGAAATTGTATTTCTCATGTAAAAAGAATCAAATAGAAGAGAGCCTAAAGATGTCCTACTATTTAACTAAAGCTAAACAAGAAGACACTCCTGGAGTAAATACCGGCATCCTATCTGTTACGATCTGCTTAAATGAAAATGACTGTGAATGCTGTCTTCTATAACAACATTTTCCCTCCACTGATCTTCTCTATGCTCGAATCTTATCTGTAGATATCAGGTGATGTACAAAGTTTAGAAGTGGAACATGAAGGCAAACTTGAAGATCAAGAAAATTTTGTTGAGCAGAGTAGCAGTTTTAGTGAAACCATCAGAGAGGAAGATTCTGCATCTTCACCACTACTAGGAGACGTTGAAGCAAAAGCTGAAGGAACTTCAGACACGTCGTATATGCCTATAAGTACCGAATCAGATAGGGTCAGAAAGAGGGTTATCCCTCCACCTGGAATTGGTCAAAGGATATATGAGATAGATCCACTTTTGGCCAATCACCGCGATCATCTTGATTACAGGTGAGACTTCTTTTCAACATGTTTTAATTTGAATCGATGTGTATGATTGAATTAAAATTTTTTGAGGTTCATAATCTAGTTTAAACTTTTGAAGTTTGGACCTAGTGTAATGGTGTTTTGTGAGATAATCTCAGAGTTTGAAACTTAAAAACGTCTCCTATTATATTTTCTTGTTTAGTAACAAATTAATTTCATAATTATCATCAATTAGTATATATGTTTCTATAAGTGTTAAGTAGTGCCACGCCGGATAGCTGCGTCTAGCAGTATATCAATCTGTTTTGTCACTACATGTTGAAGATCACGCCAATTCAGGGCAAATCAGTTTCCTGATTCTTAGGGAAACTTGACAGCATATTTCGTAATTATAGGGATCGTATTTATTTCCTAAAAATCAGGATTGTATAGCTGTATATTTCAGTTACATAGTTGTAACTTTATTTCCTATTTTATGCACTGTATTGTATCTATAAAAGGGTGAGTATGACTACTTTCCCATCCATTCAGTACAATATTATTTTCTACCCAATCTATATGGTATCAGAGCCGACATAAATGGCCCCTGTCCTTTCTCCTCTATTTTTTGTTCTCCCTACCCATTACCATGTAAGAAATCTCTAAATCAACCCCTACCACTGATGCCAATATCAACTCTCATTCCGTCCAAATCACCACAATTCGACTCAATGGGAACAACTTTCTNCCTATTTTATGCACTGTATTGTATCTATAAAAGGGTGAGTATGACTACTTTCCCATCCATTCAGTACAATATTATTTTCTACCCAATCTATATGGTATCAGAGCCGACATAAATGGCCCCTGTCCTTTCTCCTCTATTTTTTGTTCTCCCTACCCATTACCATGTAAGAAATCTCTAAATCAACCCCTACCACTGATGCCAATATCAACTCTCATTCCGTCCAAATCACCACAATTCGACTCAATGGGAACAACTTTCTCAGGTGGTCCAGTCCGTTCGAATGTATATTAGAGGAAGAGGGAAAATTGGTTACTTAACTGGTGACATTGTAGAGCCAGAAAAAACTGATGCTGGTCATGCTGTTTGGGATGCTGAAAACTCCATGATAATGGCCTGGTTAGTGAATTCATTGGAGGAGGAAATAAGTGCAAACTACATGTGTTATCCTACTGCTAAAACCCTTTGGGATAATGTCACCTTGATGTATTCAGACCTTGGGAATCAGTCCCAAACATATGAGTTACAACTCAAACTGGGGGAAGTCCATCAAATCGTCAAAGGCTTATGGCAGGACCTTGAGTTATTCAATGATGACCATGAGTGGAAGAACACTGATGATTGCAATTACTTTAAGAAGAAGGAGGACAACTCACGAATTTTCAAATTTCTGGCTGGACTCAGTGTTGATTTTGATGAAGTACGAGGCAGGATTTTAGGTCGTAAACCTCTTCCTTCCCTCGGTGAAGTTTTTTCTGAAGTTCGACGTGAAGAAAGCAGGAGAAATGTCATGCTTGGCAAGAAAATCACTGCTGGACCGATGGAAAATTCAGCATTAATGGGTACTGCTGCCTATCGTGCCCCTAATACCCAGCGCCACCAAGATGACAAACCAAAGGTCTGGTGTATTTTTGCAATAAATCACGACATACTCGCGCAACTTGCTAGAAACTGCATGGTAAACCTGCTGATTGGAGACCTGTAGAATGGAAGAATAATAAAACTGATCCGACCCGTTCCCCAGCCAAAGCGCATACTGCTGAGACCACCTCTTTGAGTGAAGAACAAATACAGCAACTCCTAAAGTTGCTGAAATCTGCTCCGCCGACTCCCGGTACTCCTGTAGCAACCTTGGTTCAAACAGGTAGAACTTTGTGTGCCTATTCCTCTTCATTATCTACATCTTGGATCATAGATTCGGGTGCCTCTCATCACATGACTAATCTGTCCCATTTGTTTATATCTTATGAACCTCTTTCTGGAAATCAAAAAGTACGTATCGCAGATGGAAATTTATCTCCCATTGCTGGCCAAGGTTAAATTCGTTTATCAGAAAAAATAATTCTGAAATCTGTTTTACATGTCAAAACTCTCTTGTAACCTTTTGTCAGTAAGTCGTTTATCTAAAGATTCTGACTATCGTGTTATCTTTGATGACTCTTGCGGTGAATTCCAGGATTTGAATACGGGGATGATGATTGGCAGTGCTAGGATGATAGAAGACCTATACTATTTTAATGACAACCGCGCTAGGAATAAACAAGCTCAGGGTTTTATTGGTAGAGTCCTTTCAAATCTTGTTTGTGATCAAATAATACTATGGCATAATAGACTAGGACATCCTAGTTTTTCCTATTTAAAGTACTTGTTTCCAGATTTATTTAAAGGAGTGGATTGTAACTCTTTGGTTTGTGAAACTTGTTTCTTGGCTAAAAGCCATCAAACCTTTTATAAAAATAAACCATATTGTACTTCAAAAACTTTTTATCTAATACATGGTGATGTTTGGGTTGGAAAAAAATGGTTTGTGACATTCATTGATGATTATACACGCATATGCTGGCTTTACCTAATGAATTCAAAAACTGAAGTTACAAATATTTTTAAAGATTTTTACTCGTTGGTAGAAAACCAATTCTTCGAAGTGATAATGGGACAGAATTTTTTTTAATGAATGTTTAGGACATTTTTTACAAGAAAGAGGCATTGTTCATCAATCTACCTGTAGGGATACTCCTCAACAAAATGGAACTGCAGAACGTAAAAATAGGCACTTGCTTGAAGTAGCTAGGGCTCTTATGTTTCATATGAATGTTCCAAAATATCTTTGGGGAGATGCAATCTTAACAAGTTGTTATCTGATTAATAGAATGCCTACTAGAATTTTGAACTATGAAACTCCTTTACAAACTCTTAAAAAATCTTTTCCAAACGCACGACTCATTAATAATCTTCCTTTAAAACTTTTTGGTTGTACGGTGTTCGTTTATGTTCCATCCCATCTTAGATCCAAATTTGATCCACGAGCTGAAAAATGTATTTTTTTAGGCTACTCTCCTAATAAAAAAGGCACACGACTCATTAATAATCTTCCTTTAAAACTTTTTGGTTGTACGGTGTTTGTTCATGTTCCATCCCATCTTAGATCCAAATATGATCCACGAGCTGAAAAATGTATTTTTTTAGGCTACTCTCCTAATAAAAAAGGCTATAAGTGTTTTATTCCTGTCACTAAAAAATTCCATGTTAGTATGGATATTCAGTTTCTTGAAACAACTCCATTGTATACCAAAACCTCTCTTCAGGGGGAGAATTATTTGAATGAAGATCAGTTTTGGCAACAAGAACCAAAACCAGTTTCTTATCAGTTTTGGCAACAAGAAGAACCAAAACCTGTTTCTTTTCTTCCTCAAATAAATCAGGAAATGGATACTTTACCTAGAGAACATGCGGAAAATACTGATCTATCTATGTCAAGTAAAATTGTATCACAAACGGGGAGAAACTTTACCACCTATGTCCACTGAGTTGCGTGTTTACACTAGATGCAGGTTCAATCCCAATATTGAGAATCTTCCAGTCAATCCTGAGCGTGGCCAATCATCATCTTCGAGGTCTTCGATTCCTGGTAATCTTCCTATAAATCCTACTCCCTTACCTTTCTCTGATTTTGATGTTCCTATTGCCATTCGTAAAGGAATTAGGAATTGTACTAAACATCCTATTGCCAAATATCTGTTGTACCATAGACTTTCAGAAAAATACAAAGCCTTCACAAAAAATGTTTCTCATCTATTTGTACCTAGAACTATACCGGAAGCACTAGGACACTCAGATCGGAAGTCAACAGTATATGAGGAGATGAGAGCACTTCAAAAAAATAAAACCTGGGAAATTGTTGATCTACCTAGGGAGAAGAAGACATTAGGTTGCAAGTGGATTTTCACAATCACATGTAAGTCTGATGGGAGCATTGAGAGATACAAGGCAAGGCTAGTTGCTAAAGGTTTCACACAAACTTATGGAATTGACTATCAAGAAACCTTTGCACCTGTTGCAAAAATCAATTCCATTCGAGTATTACTTTCTCTTGCAGTACATCGTAACTAGCCCCTGCAACAGTTAGATGTAAAGAACGCTTTCTTAAATAGTGATCTGGAGGAAGAAGTGTTTATGAACTTACCACCAGGTTTCGAAGAAAACTTCGGAGAAAATAAAGTTTGCCGATTAAAAAGGTCATTGTATGGTCTTAAACAATCTCCTAGGGCCTGGTTTGACAAGTTCGGAAAGGTCGTCAAGGTTCAAGGGTATTTGCGAAGCCAAGCCGATCATACAATGTTCTACAAACACTCAAGAGAAGGTAGAATGGCAATATTAATAGTTTACGTGGATGACATAATTTTGACTGGAGATGATATTGTTGAACTTGATAGACTGAAGAAAGCATTAGCTCGTGAGTTTAAAATCAAAGACTTGGGTCCTCTAAAATACTTTCTTGGAATGGAGTTTGCTAGATCCAAAAAAGGTATTTTTATCTCTCAAAGAAAGTACATACTTGATCTACTAGAAGAAATAGGTTTACTCGGTTGCAAAGCAGCAGAAACCCCAATAGGACCAAATCTGAAGCTTCAGCCTGCAAGTCCAGAAGAAATGGTTGACAAAGAGAGATACCAACGCTTAGTTGGGAGACTAATTTATCTCTCCAGTACACGTCCTGAGATTGCATTTGCGGTGAGCATGGTAAGTCAATTCATGCACTCACCCAATCAAGGACATTTTGATGTTGTATACAGAATTTTAAGGTACTTAAAGGGGACACCAGGAAAAGGAATTCTATATGAAAATAGGGGACATCTCCAAGTTGAAGTGTTTACTGATGCAGATTGGGCAGGGAATGTAACAGACAGAAGATTAACTTCGGGATATTGTACCTTTGTTGGGGAAAATCTTGTAACTTAGCGTAGTAAAAAACAAAATGTGGGGGCTAGAAGTAGTGCCGAGGCGGAGTTTAGAGCAGTGACACATGGTATCTGTGAGGTTCTGTGGATCAAACAGTTACTTGAAGAACTTAAAACTAACAGTCCCTTACCTATAAAGGTATTTTGTGATAACAAATCCGTTATTGCAATCGCACACAATCCAGTGCTCCATGATAGAACTAAACATGTTGAAGTCGACAAACACTTTATCAAGGAGAAACTAGAGAATGGAATGATCATTATGCCCTACATTCCCACGTCTGAACAAGCAGCGGACATTCTCACTAAAGGTCTACCAAAGAGGCAGTTCGATGGGTTGGTGAGCAAGCTGGCCATGAACGACATCTTCCAACCAGCTTGAGGGGGAGTGTTGAAGATCACGCCAATTCAGGGCAAATCAGTTTCCTAATTCTTAGGGAAACTTGACAGCATATTTCGTAATTATAGGGAACCTATTTATTTCCTAAAAATCATTATTGTATAGCTGTATATTTTAGTTACATAGTAGTAACTTTATTTCCTATTTTATGCACTGTATTGTATCTATAAAAGGGTGAGTATGGCTACTTTCCCATCCATTCAATACAATATTATTTTCTACCCAATCTATAAATTTCTATCTTGATATTTGAACAAAAACTTGAGTTAGGTTAAGGAGAGGTATATTTTTCAACAAGTTATTATTTATCTCCTATAATAATATGCATGAAAGTTTAATACTTTTCAGTTTTCACATAAGAATTAGTTAGTCAAAAATATATACGAAGGCAATTCTCCAATGATAATGCTTTCCTTTCAATTCCACAAATTCCTGTTTCAAGGTGGAAGGATGAGAGTACGAATTCGTGAACTAGGGAAAGATATCAAAATCTATCCATAGTATAAATTGATAGATTTATAGGCTGTAATTATTCTCTTAAATTAGTAGATTGTTTTTTCCATTTTTATTTCCATTATTGTATTATAAAAGGATGTAAGTAGGGATGTTTAATTGTCAAGAAATATAGAAAAGAATTCTAGTTTCAGTTTTCATTGTATCAGAACCTAGGATCGTCTAAACCTAGCAACCTATGGTGGAATTCCTCGTCAACAGCTCGGGGTGAGTCACCTTTGACACCCCTCATACCGAAACGGAAGTTAACCCCACAATTTGTTCTCATGGTTTCGAGAACGGATGCTACACTCTTGCAAAGGTGGAAATCTGAAAATTCCATAGTCGCCTCCTAGCTAGTGAACTCCATGAAACTAGACATAGGGAAGACCTATCTTTCCCTTCCAACTGCAAAAGAGGTTTGAGAGGTGGTGAAAGAAACATATTCGAACTCTGAAAATTCATCACATATTTTCGAAATCAAGACTCAATTGTGGCAAATGAAGCAAGGGACTAGTGATGTTACTGACTATTTCATGGAGACGACATCACTATGGCAAGAACTTGACCTCAGAAGCGATGAAGTATGGAGCAGTGCAAATGACAATGTCCGATATAAGAAGAGGCTTGAGAATGAAAGTGTGTATGAGTTCTTGGTTGGATTAAATCGAGACTTGGATGACGTTAGAGGCCGAATACTTGGCTGGCAACCACTGTCATCTCTTCCCGATATCTTCTTGGAGGTTCGAAAAGAGGAAGCGCGGCGTCTGATTATGCGGCTGAAGGATCCCATGGGCCAAGCGAAGTGCCTGCTCTAGTGAAAGGAAACGGGCCTCAGGTTAACGGGAAATATAGGTCAACATTTAATAACCAAATTGGTGGCAAAAATCTGCTCGCTAGACCCTCACATGGAAAAGGTATTGGGCTAGAAAATAATGAGCCCGAAGCCATGGGTATGTCATCTAAGGGAACAATAAATGGGTCAAGCCAAAAACAGCGTGATCGACCCTGATGTGAACATTGTCGTAAGCCTAAACACAAAGAAGATACATATTGGGACTTACACGGAAAACCCGTCAATTGGAAGCCGAGACAAAGTACTAGAAGTCGAGACAAAAATTAATCCTATTCAAAATGGTACATTCAACCTCGAACAATTGGAGAACTCGACCAAATTTTCTCCAGTCTCCAAACTTCCGATTAGCCCACTCCAATGATCCTTCAAGCTCCCTAGCCCATAGAGGTAATTTCAAACACTCTTCCCTACCTCCCACTTTAACTCCAACCTACCTTTGAAAGTGTTTGGATGCTTGGTCTTTACTCATATTTCACTCTCATCATCGAAACAAACTAGACCCCTGTGTACTTAAATGTGTGTTCATTGGATACTCGCATAATCATAAGGGATATATATGCTATGATCCATCAACAAAAAGGGTATTTGTTAGCCTCGATGTCACCTTTGAAAAAAAAAACACCTTAAAAAACCGTCTCTTCAGGGGAAGAATCTGAATGAAGATCGATTCTTTGAAAAGTTTTTCAACTTCGATCTCTCCTCTCCTGAGCCAACTTATACTGAACATGTCACATCTAATATGTTATCTACAGAAGAAAACTTGAATACAGAAGGAGATGCAGAAAAACAAAATGACAAGGAGATACTAGTCTACTCCAGGAGGCCAAATTTAAAGTACAAGGGAAACTTCGCACCTGAGGTACCAAGAGTCAGAATCGAAGATGGGGCCTAATGAAATCCTATTCGATAAATCTGGATCTCCAAGTGACGATTTACCTATTGCTCTTATAAATCAAACTCGGTCATGCACTATTCACCCTATCTCTAAATTTGTGTCTTATCAAACTCTATTTACAAAATTTCGTACTTTTATTGCTAACCTTGATAATACAAAAATCCCAAGGAACATTCAGGAGGCCTTAGAAGTTCCCAAATGGAGAGAAGCAGTAATGGAAGAAATGCGAGCTTTAGAAAAAAATGAAACTTGAGATATAGTGAAGTTACCAAAGGGTTAGAGACCAGTTGGTTGTAAATAGGTATTTAATGTGAAGTATAAAGCTGATGAGATGATAGAACGCTATAAAGCTCGTCCCGTAGCCAAAGGATACACACAGACCTATGGTATTGATTACATGGAGACATTTGCGCCGGTGGTAAAACTGAATATGATTCGAGTTCTATTTTTAGCAGCCAATTTGGATTGGCCTCTCAAGGGTATTAAGAATGTATTTCTGAATGGAGAATTAGATGAGGAAGTCTTCATGACAATACCCCCATGGTTCAATAATAAGAATGAAGAAGAGTGGGTATGCAAACTTAATATATCATTATACGATCTTAAGCAATCACCAAGAGCCTGGTTTGACAGATTTGCAAAAGTGTCGAGGAATCAAGATATCAGCAATGGCAAATAATACCGTGTTTTTTCAACAATCTGAAGAAGGAAAAATAACAATTCTAATTGTATATGCAGACGATATAATCCGCACTGGAGGCATATAACTGAGATGGATAGACTAAAGAAAAGCCTCCCCTCTGAATTTGAAGTAACAAACCTAAGACCAATGCGATACTTTTTGGGTAAGAAGGTTCCAAGATCAAAAAGGGTGTCGGTGTATCACAATAGAAATACATCCTTGACCTGTTGACTGAAACTGGTATGATTAGTTGCAAACCTAGTGACATACCTCTAGATTGTGGAAAAAGAACAGATGAAACAGGGGAACCAGTTGCAAAAGATAAATACCAATGACAAGTTAATCTACCTAATACACACTCGACCAAACATTGTTTTTGGGGTCAGCGTTGTAAGTCAACACATGCATTCGCTGAAGGAAACTCATCTAGAAGTAGTACACAAAATTCTCAGGTATCTAAAAGGCTCATTCGAAAAGGGATTATTCTTTAAGAAGAGTGAAAAGAAAGAAGTAGAAATATTTACAGATACTGGTTGGGTCCGATCAGTAGAGGATAGAAGATCAACGTCAATTCTGTACCATTGTATAGGGAAATTTGATAACTTGGAGAAATAAAAAATAGTATATAGTGGCAAAAAGCAGTGTCAAAGCAGAATTCAGAGCAGCAGCACAAGGGATATGTGAAGGACTATGGTTAAAAAAACTCTTGGAAGAATTGAAGATTGAAATGAATTACCAGTGAAACTTTATTGATATAATAAAGCAGTGATCAACATTTCACTCAACCCAGTCTAGTATGATCGGACAAAGCATGCGGAAATCGATAGACATTTCATCAAAGAAAATGTTGAAGACAGAGTCATGTGTATGGTGTATGTCTCTACAAGAGAACAAAAGGCAAGATATCTCACCAAAGGGTTGTCTCTAACAAAACTTTAACGATTTCATCTGCAAGTTGGATATGATCAATATCTACCGTTCAACTTGAGGGAAAGTGTTATTCTCTTAAATTAGGAGATTATTTTTTCCTTTTTTATTTCTATTATTGTATTATAGAAGGATGTAAGTACGGATGTTTAATTATCAAGAAATATAGAAAAGAATTCTGATTTCAGTTTTCAAAGAGTTTTCTAATTCTAGTACTTCCGCAATTTGTCATATTTGTTGTTTTTGTAGGATTTCCAGTGTTTTCCAGAGGAACAAAGCATCCTTAGAATATATCTCCATCTCTTCTCTGGAAGCAGCTCATGTGCATCGAGAGAAAAGTCTAGCAGCACCCAAAACATATATTACCATTACATTGAACGCTAAAAGGGTTCATTTATTTTTATTTTTTAATTCAACATCTAATGCATCCTGAAGTAACTACTACACTACGTCCGCTAGATTCAAGGATTAATTTCCCAATTTTAGTATCTCTGTGAATATCTATTTTGCAACCAATACAACAAAAGGAAAATTTCCGCCCCCAAATGATAAGATATAATTAAGCTCAAAGATACTTTTTGCACCTCAATCTGCATTCACATTATTTCTCTAAATCCACTCTTCCAACTAAAGGGATTAAAGTTTTGCCAGGCTCCAAGTTCTTAATGGCGATTGCTGGATTTGAATACGAAGAAGTTCATGCATGTATCTACTGAGTAACCTCACTTGAATTCTGGATTGTCCAGCATCTGACAAAAAATAGGCTACGTTTATCATGGTTGTGCAAAGTGAAAAATTTCATTGAGCCACAGCTTGGGATTCAATACTGACTTATTTTTCAGTGTGCCATTCGCATTAATGTAGCAAGTTCAACAAGGAGAGATGCGAGAGTGATAAATAAACCATCAGTATATTTATTTGTGACTATTCTCACTCTTTTCAGAATTGGAGGTAAAAGTTCAAAATGTTCAGGTCTGGCCCAGAAAAGGCAACAAACATAACATGCAATTGCATCCACAAACTTATCGCTAAATAGTACGCCAAAATTGATATTTTTTATTTATATGGGTATGTCTAAGCTATAATAAAAGCATAATAGTTATCATGGAGGACTTTGTTGTCATCTAAAACAAACTGGATTCCTGAAGTGTACATTTGATGAACTCACACGTGGAACTGCAATGAAAATCTAAACTTGTCTGTAGTCAACAGTACCACTTGAAATATGCTACATAATCGTTCAAGCTACACTTGGATATACTTGAGCAGAAAGATTAAGATGTCAAAGTAAAACTGCACAAGGTTAGAACAGCTTACCTCAGGAAGCATGTCCACTTTTCTCCCAGCTGCTAATTCAAAAGAATAAATTTTCCCAAGGGCTGTGACTGCGTATGCCTTCAAAATAAGCAGGGAAAATAATTTACCAATAATTTTCGTAAAATTAATACTTCAGTGCAATAACAATATTAGATTTAATCTCTACTTGAACATTGAAGGTGCAACTGCAAATTATGCACGGGCATGCACAAGTATCCACACCTGGAGGCCACATCAATTTATCATGTGTTTTCTGATCACCCTTTGATAACAGCGATTCACAAAAATATCAACTTATTTCTCTAGAATAGACATCTACCAATGATAGGCTTATTTTTCATTGATTAGGATAAAATGGACAAGCGAGCTGACTAGAGCTACTGACTATATGTTGTCCACCATGTCTACAGTTGATATTTATTAATAGAAGCTGGCTGTATATACAGCACCACTTGTAGACCTAATTTTCTTCAATCAGAATTCATGTCAAAAATTAACTGAGAGTAGCTAGTGACTCCATTCTCCACAATGTAGAAGGTTTTTGACTTTTATACAGACAAAAAAAAAAATTAAATGATTATGTCTGGATCATATTATATTGACTGTGCAATGATGTTGAGATAAGTCAACCAGTTTTCTTCTGCTCTAGTATCACATAGTTCCTCGGGAGATTGCTTGGGATCATTAAGCAATTTCCTTCATGAAGAATACTTCTTCTTTTGCTTACTTTCATTTTCTTTTAATTTTCTTGAGTTTGTCACACACATAGCTATCCAGCAATCAAAAACTATTCTTGCTAGAAACCAAAAGCAATTGAAGTAGGTCTGGACATGGTCCGGTTCGGTTCGATTCGGTTCTGAAGCAAAATTTTTGGGTATTTAATAAATAGAACCGTCAGGTCCAAATATAATTATGGAACCGTTCGGGTTCGGTTCAGTTTGGATCAGTTCGGGTTCATTCGATTCCGTACCATAATTAAAATTTTTAACAGTTACAACAATACTACATAAATACAACTAGTGACTTGTTCATACGTAACTTTTACAATTAACGTAGTCCAATTTAAAAATAT
>CAIGRK010267987.1:0-11187 GCA_903798315.1 Fraxinus greggii | reverse complement strand
CTTTGCAGCTATTTTTTGCAAACATGCAACCTTTATCATTGCACGCGTCCCATTATTGTTCTTTTACACGAGATGCACTTTAGATCTACCATTTCATTTACTTTCAGAGGTCTTATCCCTAAAATATGAGATTTCATATCGGCAAAGATACTTCTACCAAGAAAGTTCTCATCCCAAATTGAGAGTTAGCCATTATACTTACTCTCATCGATGAAAGGTAACTTCACTTCATTACTCATTGCCACAGAACATAGGCCTAATCAGCAATCAAAGCACACTTATCATATAAATATACATGCCTCGACATAGGGAACTAACTTGTTACATCTCGTCACACAAGGCAACTGTTCACTTCGCCTAGCATTGCCTTGAAATGAGTACTACTACAACGCACTTCACCGTCGCCAATCATAGGAAAACACACACCATATCATCATCACTTCTCCAACAATAGTTATCAGATATTGAACATCAATCAGTGGATCACCTCAACTAAGTTGAACTTTAGAGGCAATTTGTAAGCCCTCTCTTCTCATATATTATTTGTACCCCTCTCCTACTAAAGTCTACGCCTTATATGAATATACATGCCTTGTCTTGAGGACCATTGTAATGGATCGTCCTACGTGGCTCTTATTATTGACCATGTGGAGCCAGCTAAAACGTAACAAGAAGCTACCGAAGTCTTGCACTTCACATCACTTTGCTTACCTGACATTATTGAGGCTATCGGTAGAAAAGGCCTAAAGGCACCCAGTTCCCCAGCCAAAATAACATAGTTGAACCTCTACGTCCTAAGGGAGGCACCACTGTAAAGTCCCGAGTTTTATATCTTAAGTTGGTGGGTGTAACCCATTTAAGAAACGAGCTATGGAGGCTCGGCCCATTAAAGGTAATGAAAGCCCAAACTATAAGTTATTTAAAAGTCCAAAAAATTTAAGACATTAAATTTAAATAAATTTGATTACAAATATTTACTGAAAAATAGGATTGCCACAATAGTCATCTGTGTGGTATTTCACATAGGCAACCCATGTTTAAATTATCATGCAGATGTTTCTATAAACTATTTTTTATAAAAACGTTTGGAGTTAAAAACTTATCATTTTACATAAGAACAATCATATCAATTTAACTGGATAGAATAATTGTTTTATTAGTGTACATTCATAGAAGTAGGTTATAAGTCACATAAATAATTTATTTTCCTTCATTTTTCATCATGTAATTATTTTATAAAAAATATTTTTATGGACTTGAAACTCCTTAAATTCCTATTTAAATACTTAATTTAACAATGTTAATGATGATATAACTCTCTCATTTAGTTTTTCATTAAAAAGGGATGTTACAAGAAGGGAAAGTCACTTTTTTTCCACACTTCCCACAAATCTGAATTCATTTCATTTTTCTGTCAAAAATATCTTTTTAACTAAGTTAAGCTCAAAGAAATAGCAAGAGTGAGAAGGAAAAAGGCTTCTAAACATTTTGTTCCTTTATATTTCAAGAAAAATCAAGGTAGGTGGTGATAAGTATTTACCCTTTTCGTGCATTATATGTATATATATGTATGCTTGTGATGTGTGTTAGAATTTTTGAAGCTATGAACGAAGAGGTTTATGTATGGACATAACCGGTGTCTACGATCCCAAGGGATTCTTCGGAATCATATATTTGTTGGTAGTCATCTACGTGAAATGTTAAATTCTTTCCTATCACTTTGTATATATGTNAATAGCAAGAGTGAGAAGGAAAAAGGCTTCTAAACATTTTGTTCCTTTATATTTCAAGAAAAATCAAGGTAGGTGGTGATAAGTATTTACCCTTTTCGTGCATTATATGTATATATATGTATGCTTGTGATGTGTGTTAGAATTTTTGAAGCTATGAACGAAGAGGTTTATGTATGGACATAACCGGTGTCTACGATCCCAAGGGATTCTTCGGAATCATATATTTGTTGGTAGTCATCTACGTGAAATGTTAAATTCTTTCCTATCACTTTGTATATATGTTTGTATGTTTATGACCAAAAGGGTGCACCAAATGATATTACTCCTACTGAGCTTAAAGGTCACATTTTCTATGTTGATAAATTTTTCAGGTTAAATGATGGTCGAGGAAGTGGGATTTTCATAGTTGCGAAGGATCCGAAGAGAGAAATGTCATTTGAAGAATTTCTAGTTCTTATTAGTTATGCAACTTATGTTTAATTTTAAAAAGATATTAGTTTATCTTTCTTTAAGACTTCTTAGTTCTTTTCTTGATGTGAACATTGAAGTTTTCAATTGGTTTAAGTATGCTCATAATTAAAGTTGCTAAAGAAGTTAAGATTATATTTTAGACTTGTAAACAATAATTTTCGGCTTACTGGCTGAACTTTGCTATGTCACACCGGGCAGAATTCTTTGTATTTTTGGACAAGACTAGTGGGGTTTGAAAGCCCTATGAGTTGTCTGTTTGTTGGCTTTGGAATCAAGTCAATTGAAGGCCGGTAACATAATGCCATTTTTCGTGTGCTGTGTTCAGTGTACCCGAGAACAATTTTTGGGTGTCCATTTTAGTGACTTGGAGTTTTTCTATGTTGTACTTGGATGAGTTTAGAAAAAACTATAAAAAATTCATAGAATTATGAATTCAATAAATGGTAAATAAGCTTCATCATTGAGTAGCGCATTTCTGAATTTAACTCCATAAATGTACGTTAACATTCATTTTAAATCTCCATTTTAGTTTCACTATTTAACAAATCAAAGTTATCTAATTTAAATCATTTGTTTTCAACAAATTTTAGCACTACTAAATAAAAAGGAAATTAAGAAAGTTTTTAATTTAACCTGAATTTTTGAAAGAAAAAATGTCTTCTTCTTTTTTTTTTTTACAAATTTTAAACTCCAAGATTTGGGTTCGTTACAGCTTGGTATCAAAAACCAAGGTTGTAAAATTGATTCTATAGACATTATAGATGTATAAAGAAATCTTATTTATGTACTTACATGTGTAGATATAATTTAAATGAGAACATATAGTACTAGCATGTTATGTATTTAAAAGTTTTAAATAAATATGTTCAGTACAAATTTTCTTATGTGCTTAAAAAAAGTATTAAAACTATTGAAAGAAAGATTAGATAAGGATTTGAATTCTCCTCGATACTCCGCATCCATCAATCACCCTCATCCTCAGCCCAAGTATGAAAAATATATTAAACATTGTCATGGAATTCCAAAGTTACGTTTTCACAAATTTTATTGTTAGTTTTGAATAAAAAAAATATGTATTGGGCTATGATAACTATGGGTGATAGATGGTTAGAAGAAACCAACAGGATGATAACTATGGGTGATAGATGGTTAGAAGAAACCAACATGTTAGAAGAAGAAGCAACCCAATAAGTGCCTTAAAAACAACAATTAAGGCGTCTTTGGATTTCGAAGTTGATGATTCCCTAAATTAGAAGATCATGTGCAAAGTGTTCATGAGCTTTGGGTGGCAGCTAACAATGCAGGCTTTCAAATTAGCGATTGACAAGTCATTCGACATCTCATGGATACATTAGCACCTCACGAAGAGTGTATTGAAAAGCTTCTATTAAAAGAAATGGGTCCTCATGACATAAAATATGTAGATTTTTGCAATGCCCTTCTAGAGTATTAGGAAACTTACCTCAGGGAAGTAATCTCATATTCCGGTTCAAATTCAGGAGTGACGACAGACGATGAGGTAGCCCAACCATTGCGGATTGATGAGGTAAATCAACTAGTGGAGATCATCAATGAAGTGATAGAGGAGGACTTCGAAGAGGACTCGGTGAAGGACCCCAAAGAGATCCAGAGGAAAATTGAGAAGGGGATTTAGAAGTCCTATAAATAGGCAAATAATAAGATAAATAAATAAGAATAATATTGATCATTATTTTTCTTTGCAGTTTCAATTAAGTTAAATTGAGATGTAAACTTTCTAAATTTAAGTTTGGGTTTTACATTATAAATGGAGTTATGCACGTTTCTTTTAAAATTTCGTTCTTGAATTGGTGGCATGAATGTCTACAAGGAAATGGCACAATCAAACCAAAACGATTTAATAAGATATTTGCTGCAAGTGGTGCAAGAGCTTGGAATGCAAGCCCTGCAAGGGAACCATGTAGCTAACACGACTCAAGCTTCGATTGTGGACTTTCAGATGGTATAAACCACCTTCTTTCAATGGTAAGGGTGATTCGTTAGCTGTCGAGAAATGGCAGCAAAAGTTGGGACAAATTTTTCAACTTATAGATGCCAATGATGCACAAAAAGTACATTGTGCAGAGTTTATGTTCACGGGAACAACAAGTCATCGGTGGGAGTCAATGTCCTGAACTGGAGCTGAGGCTCAGCAAGAGGCTTTGACTTGGAATTAGCTCAAAGAAGAAGTTATTGAGAAGTTCTTTCCCCAAGCATTAAGGGACTTTAAGGAATAGAATTTACAACTAAAGCAAGGAAGCATGACTCTGATTGATTATGAGAGGAAGTTCAACCAACTATAGGTATGCTCCACATTTGGTGGATACTAAAGCTAGGAAAATAAATAGATTTTAGGAAGGGCTTCATCAAGACATTAGCATGATCCTCATCTTATCGTTTTACTACTTAGAGTGAAATGTTGGAACAAGCTCATGCTATCTGGTATTAAAGGGCTTGTATTAAAAAGTATGGAATAAAGACAAGTGCAGACCATCGTGTTCAAGTAGGCTAACTAAATAAGTTTGTGGCCGGTAAAAGAAGTGGAACAACGAAAATAAGGGAAAAGGAAAATGGGAGAATAAGAAAGTAAGCAGTGGAGTTGATGCCATCAAAGGTAGGGACAATCCCATTCCACCATGTCCTTAAGTGTGGTAAACAACACAAAGAAGAGTGTTTGATGTGAAATAATATTTGTTTCCGGTATGGTAAGTCAGGCCACATGGCTCGAGATTACACAGAGTTCGTTCATAAGAAGAATGAGAAGCAGGATAAGAAGAAAAAGCAAGAGTCTTTGCTATGACTAAGCAAGGGGCAGAGAAGAACCCCAACGTTATAACATGTATTCTTTTGATAGTTGATTTTCCTGCTTATACATTATTTGACTCCGGAGCAATGCATTCTCTTGATTCATCGTCTTTTGTGGTTAAATCTAGTATTGCATGTGATAAGTTTGATAGCATACTAGAAGTTAGCATTCCTTCGTGTTGGGTGCTAAACACTGATAAGATAGCTAAGTTGGTTCAAATGGAACTTGCAGGAAGAGCATTTGAAGCAAATCTATTCATAATAGACATGAAAAGACTTTATCAATAATTTTAGGCATGGATTGGCTGGGGTGTAATAATGCTACCATCCAATGTCGAGAGAAGGAAGTGTCTTTTAAAACTCCAGGAAAAGAAGAATTCTTCTTCTTTGGATTAAAGACCAAATCTAAAACACAATTAATCTCAACATTAAAGGCTAAAAAAATGTTGGAGAAAGAAAAAATTCAGGGATTTTTAGTAAATGTTTTGGGAATGCAACATCAAGAATATAAGATGAGTGAAGTACCGATGGTGCAAGAATTTGAAGATGTATTTTTAGAAAATCTTTCGGGTATACCACTAGATATGCAAATCGAGTTGCGATAGACTAGGTTCCTGGAGTAGCACCAGCATCTAAAGCACCGTATCGAATGGCCAAAAAGAGTTTGAGGAATTAAAAGTTTAGATTCATGAATTGTTAGATAATGGGTTTATTTGACCCAGCGTTTGGTGTTGTTTGTTAAGGAAACGAATGGTACCATGAGAATGTGCATAGACTACTGTGAACTAAATAAAATCAGTATTAAGAATAAGTATCCTTTGTCGAGAATAGAAGATTTGCTCGAACACTTGAGAGGAGCGAAGGTGTTCTCTAAGATTGATTTATGATCGGGGTATCATCTATTAAAGATTAAGTCAAGTGATATACCAAAGTTAGCTTTTCGGACTCGGTATGGCCACTATGAATTTATTGTAATGCCTTTTGTTCTCAACGCTCTAGCCGTGTTTATGGATTTGATGAATAAGGTGTTTCATCAATTTTTGATCAATTTGTCATAGTCTTTATTGACGATATTTTGATATATTCGCAAGACAAAGAGCAACATAAAGAACATCTTAGAATGGGGTTAGAGACTCTAAAAAACGAAACGTTATATGCCAAGTTCAAGAAGTGTGAATTGTGGCTTGACCCAATAGGGTTTCTTGGTCACATAGTTACTAGTCATGGGATTGAAGTTGACCCAACTAAAATAGAGGCAGTAACTAAGTGGAACAAATCAATTAATGTGGGCGACATTCGAAGCTTTCTAGGTTTAGCTGGCTATTATCTAAAATTCATTAAAGGCTTTTCTAAAGTAGCTAGACCAATGACTTGGATAACTTGAAAGGGAGTAAAATTTCATTGGTCAGACAAGTGTGGACGCTTCCAAGAGTTGAAACAGTGATTGGTCACTGCACTAGTGTTAACGATTCCGGAAGGGTTGAAGGGTTTTGTGATCTACAATGATGTATCTAAGCAAGACTTAGGGTGTGTCCTAATGTAGCATGGAAATGTGATTGCTTATGCTTCAAGGCAATTAAAACAACACGTGTAAAAGTACCCGACGCATGACCTTGAACTTGCGACAGTGGTTCAAGCATTGAAGTTATGGTGGCACTATCTGTATGGAAACACTTGTCAAATCTATACGGATCATAAGAGCCTCAAATATTTTTTCACCCAAAATGAATTAAATATGAGACAAAGAAGATGGTTAGAGTTGGTAAAGGACTACAACTGCATTATACTTTACCATCATGGAAAATCTAATGCTGTTACAGATGCTTTAAGTAGGAAATCAGAAGGTCAGTTAGCATTTTTATGTCAGATCAAGATCAGTTGGTTAATGAGTTCGATAAGACGAAAATTGAGGTTGTTGTTTCTACGAATCAAATTACAGTTCAGATAGTAACTTTGATAATTTGAGCAAATCTTAAAGATCAAATTTTTGAAGCAAAAGATAATGATCCATTTCTCCAGAAAAAAAAGAAGTGAGGTTAGATCACATAACATGAAGGATTTTAAGGTGTCATCAGATAAGGCATTAAAATTCGAAGGAATGCCTTGTGTGCTTAAGGACGAGGAATTGAGAAAGGAAATTCTAGAAGAATCTCACTTCATCTCATACACTGCTCATCCCAGTATTCCAAAGGTGTATCGAGATCTTCAAGATATATTTTGGTGGAGGAGCGCGAAAAGAAGTATTGGATTTTTTGTCAGTAAATGCATGGCTATTATCAAAGATTCACTGAAGGCTTCTCTAAGGTAGCTAGACCAATGACTTAGATAACTCGAAATTGAGTAAAATTTCATTGGTCAGATAAGAGTGGACGCTTCCAAGAGTTGAAACGGTGATTGGTCAAGGCACCAATGTTGACGATTTTGGAAGGATCGAAGGGTTTTGTGATCTACAACGATGTATCTAAGCAAGGCTTAAGCTGTGTCCTAATGCATCATGGAAATGTGCTTGCTTATGCTTCATGGCAATTAAAACAACATGAGGAAAATTACTCGGTGCATGACCTTGAAATCGCGGCAGTGGTTCATGCATTGAAGTTATGGTGGCACTATCTAAATTGAACAAGTATCAAACCTATATGGATCATAAGAGTCTGTTCAACCAAAAAAAAATTGAATATGAGACAAAGAAGATGGTTGGGGCTAGTAAAGGACTACGACTTCACTATACTCTACTTTCCTGGCAAATCTAATGTGGTTATAGATGCCTTAAGTAGGAAATCAGAAAGTCAGTTAGCCTTTTTATATCAGATCAAGATCAGTTGCTTAATAAGTTTGAGAAGATGAAAATTGAAGTTACTGTTTCTGCGAATCAAATTGCAGTTCAAATAGCAACTTTGATAATTCGACCAAATCTCAAAGATCGAATTGTTGAAGCGCAATATAAGGATCCATTTCTCCAACAAAAAAATTGGAAGTGAGGTTAGATCAGATAACATGAAGGATTTTGAGGTGTCATCGAATAAGGCATTAAAGTTCGAAGAAAAGCTTTGTGTGCCTAAGGATGAGGAACTGAGAAAGAAAATTCTAGAAGAATCTCACTTCATCCGATCACTGCTCATCCCAGTGGTACAAAGATGTATCGAGATCTTCAAGTTATACTTTGGTGGAGGAACACGAAAAGAAGTATCAGATTTTTGTTAGTAAATGCATGGCTATTATCAAAGATTCATTGAAGGCTTTTCTAAGGTAGCTAGACCAATGACTTAGATAACTCGAAAGGGAGTAAAATTTCATTTGTCGGATAAGTGTGGATGCTTCCAAGAGTTGAAACGGGGATTGGTCACGACATCAATGTCAACGATTTTGGAAGGATCAAATGGTTTTGTGATCTACAACAATGTATCTAAGCAAGGCTCAGGATGTATCCTACTGCAGCATGGAAATGTGTTTGCTTATGCCAAGGCAATTAAAACAACATGACTAAAATTACTCGACGCATGACCTTGAACTTGCAGCAGTGATTCAAGCATTGAAGTTATGGTGGCTCTATCTGTATGGAAACAAGTGTTAAATCTATACAGATCATAAGATTCTCAAATATTTCTTCAACTAAATGGAATTGAATATGAGACAAAGAAGATGGTTGGAGCTAGTAAAGGACTACGACCGCACTATACTTTACCATCCTGTCAAATTTAATGCGGCTAGAGATGCCTTAAGTAAGAAATCAAAAGGCCTGTTAGCATTTTTATGTCAGATCAAGATCAGTTGGTTAAAGAGTTTGAGAAGATGAAAATTGAGGTTGTTGTTTCTGCGAATCAAATTACAGTTCATATAGCAACTTTAAGGCTTCTTACTTCTTTTTCTTGACGTGAACATCGTAGTTTTTAATTAGTTTAAGTATGCTTATAATTAAAGTTGTTAAAAAGTTAAGATTAAAGTTTAGACTTGTAAAAAATAATTTTCAGCTTACTACTGGAACTTTGTTTCGTCTTACCGAATAGAATACTTTGTATTTTTGTACAAAAGTATGGAGTTTTAAAGCCCTATGAGTCCTCTGTCCATTGGGTTTGGAATCAAGTCAATATAAGGTCGGTATGATAAGTTTGTCATTTTCCATGTGTTGTGTTCAATGTACCCGAGAACAGTTTATTTTTTATTTTTATTTTTTCCCCCACATGTTTGGGTGTCCATTTGAGTGCCTAAATGATATTATAAAATTCTGTAATTTTATTACGTTGTATTTGGATGAATTTAGAAAATTCCATAGAATTATGAATTCGATAAATGGTCTAAATAAGCTTCATTGTTGGGTAGCGCATCGCTGAATTCAACTCAGTTAATGTACGCTAACATTCATCTTAATCCTCCATTTTAGTTTCGTTATTTAACAAATCAAATTTATCTAATTTAAATAATTTGTTTTCGATAAATTTTAGAACTTGTAATAGAACGTAATGGTAACTACAAAATGAAAAAGAAAATTAAGAAAAAAATTAATTGAACCCAAATTTTTGAAAGAAGAAAAAAACGTTGTTTTGTTTTTGTTTTTTAATAACAAATTTCAAGCTCTAAGATTTGGGTTGTTACAACCATGATCTGTTGCAGCATATTTTCAGAGTGATGAGCCTTCATTGTACAAGGTATCTTCCATAGCTTTGCCTCATCCTAGAGAACTTTCGTATGATTGATTGATTTGATATATATGCAGTAGATGCCTCTTAATTTATTTTCAAATGACATGTCTAGGCAATAGAGTGGCCACTTTCAGCATTTAATGCCGCCTTAACCTAGGACAATGGATGTGATGCCTCGAGGTTGACACGTTGACCGTTAGATAATGTCTCATTTCTTCATCCAACGATAATCACGTCTCATCTTCTACTATAAAAGCTCATACTTGGTACTATTCACAAATAATGCTAATTTATACCTCTTAGCAGTACTTAGTTTGGTAATTTTCTCTCTTCAAACCCGATATCATACACATTCTTGTGGCTATTGTTCATTGTTCAACCCACACCCAAATATGTAAGTTGACTAACTTGATCGTCAGAGTGTCCACGACCACCTTCCTCACAACTGGAGAAGGCCACGTGCACTTAACATTTGTCCAAGTGTATGGAAGCTTGACACATGGACGAGAGTGGAGTTAGGATTTGTTCACCATGTTATCCAATCAAAAATCAAGATCAATGGATTATCTACCCTCTTAGGTAAACGATATGAAGTTTATATTCTAGAGAAGTTTTCATGCGCAATTTACTTCCAAAAGTACCAAATTTGCCCTTACAAACAGATTTGGGACCTAAACATCGTTGTTTTTTGTCAGCCAACCTTGATCTTGCAATGAGTAGTCCTTCCAAATTCCCTTCTCGAGTCTACTATTGTTAGATGTCTTATTTTTTCTCTAGCAATATTGTCACATTTCAAACTCCTATAGAAGACAATGGCACAAACAATGTCAATACAATCTCGTACATTCATATCTCTTAGAATTGAAGCAAGGTTTTTGAAGGTAAGATGTGTGTTAAAGCGACAATATCAAGTTTCGGCCTTTTGAATCTTGATATGCCTAAGTGAAGTCTTAAGTATAATAAAAAAAAATTTATTTTTCAGAAAACCTTGCTTTAGGTTTTTTTTTTAGTGGAAGGAGGGCAGTACCTCCGAGATTTTATTAATATGTCCTCACTTATGGCAGAGGAATACCACGGTCACAAATGATATCAATAAAATCAATAAATGAGGAAGTGTTACTTCCCTTAAGTGAAAATAAAGAATAATAAGAAAGAAGTAAAAAAGGAGTACTACTTCCCTTACAAAAAGCACAAGTGTAAGCAAAAATAAAAGTAAAAAAAATATAAATACTTAAACTCTAGTTCTGGCCAAACTATATCTGTCAATCTGAATAAGTGCCCTGATATGTCATGGTAGACCGGATGGTCCATATTCCTGGTATCTACGATGATGCCAACCCTTAGTAGCAAGTGCATCTGCAACTTAGTTCCCCTCTCTGAAGATGTGGGAAATCATATCTCTGTCAAAGGAAACGATACCTGCAATCTGTCTGAGTATCCTCTGGATAGGCCACAGCCCGCCACCTCTAGTGATGCAGTGAATGGCCACAATCGAGTCTGCCTCAACCCAAATATCTGACAAA
>CAIGRK010267986.1:0-13156 GCA_903798315.1 Fraxinus greggii | reverse complement strand
GTACGTGTTGATTTGAATATAATACGCACATTATCGGTGTAATATCTCCAATAGAATCAAGACATCATTAACTTTTAATTCTCCCATCAAATTTTTTCACGTCGGCCGTATTTCACACTTGACATATTTTTTCTTTCCTTCAACACGCTTTGATACCATTTTTTGGAATTGAGACTAAACACCAGTTTGGTAGAGATTAAAATCAAATTTTTAATATATTTTGATAAAGGTTAATAAGATATGTTGTTGAAAAGTTGTAGGTCACATGAAATGTGATTAAAATTAACTATTAACTTTGACTTGAATTTTAATTGGTTTTTAATCAGACCAAACAGGGCTTAATTTTCTTTATTTGTCCACGAGGCCTTTTAAAAAAAACAAAAAATTAGCCAACACAAAATATAAAAAGATAACAAATAATTTAAGGATTGTCAAATAGAAAAAAATATATCTAAATGTTACCTTACCCATCAATTTTCACTGTTCGAATAATCCACAAAGAAAACAAGAAAAACTAGGCTAATAATTTTTGCTCTTAGAAATCTTCAAGTGGTTAATTCATTGGGAATGATTCTTTATTGCTGAATATTGATTCCAGATCTTGAATCTTAAATATTTCTTCTTTTGGTTCTTTAATTCTTGTTCTTAACTTTAGCTTCTAACTCCATATTCTTGATTGTTTCAATTTCTTCTTGTTGATTATTGATTTTAGATTTTGATTGTGGGTTTTGAATTTTCCTCTTCAATATGTTTTATTTTGTATTAATGGGATGACAAAAAAGAATGAGAATCTCAAATGAATTTAAGACCATAACCCTATTTATATTTTCATATGTATTCAATCTATCGTCAAATACAACCATACTGGATCCGATTTCTATATATATTTAGCACACACTTTAATTAGATGTCCAAAACCCAATAAGTTAAGTTATTTATTAGATCATTTTAAATGAGCTTAATTTTAAGATAGCCTTTATACACAATTAATTATATATGTACACCCACATGACAAATTGATATTTTCCGAACAATCTCTCACTTAGTCCACATATATTACCTTATAAATGTACATAATCTTATGAGTTCAAAACTTTTGATATCATAACCAAAAGCATATTCGAACAATCGTATCCATCGATTATGTCAATATAGAATCAAAGCGATCTTCGTTACAAGTATTATAACTAAACCCATCAATAGTCACGTATATCAATACAAACAAATGGCATAAGTCAAGTATGGATGTATAATATGAAATTACATATAATGTGATCCAAACATTTATATTTCCAACTGGTCCTACATTATTCTTTAATGAAATCAAATCAAAGTTTTAATCAGAGTGAAACTGAATTGAATATCTCTTCTGAAAAATAGCCTAAATATCTATAAATATAAGATGTGTCTCAACCAGATAACTGCCAAATACAAATTCCCACTAAATTGTCATATCATCAAAAGATGCAACACTCATATGAGCAGTATGCTCGTGAAAGACCCTGGATGATAGCCTTTTAGTAAGCAAATCCACAACTATGGAGTTTGTCCTAATATGTTTTATAGAGACTCGACCACTTTGAATTCTTTCCTTAACAACTTGGAACTTAATGTCTATAAACTTTAACACCATCAAGCTCCTATTGAAATACAAGACTCTTATTATCATAGGATAACTTAAGTGGTCTTTCAATTACATTCAAAATGTACAACCAGTGACAAAATTCTGCACTCATATTCCATGATCAGAATCAGAATATTCAATAATCTCCAATCGGCCTGATTTCATGTATATAATCATATAATTTTTAATTCTTTATAGATACCGAATAACCCGCTTGGCTATTTTGCAAATATTCACCCCAAAGTTACTTAAATATTCGTCTAGAGTTACATGGAATTTTCTGTATTTCCTTTTCTTTAAGTTTATCATTAGGGTATTGATTGAGACTACAGTTGTCTCCCATAACAATATGGGTATCACCTAATTTACATTCCTACATCACAAATCTTTTAAGAACCTTAACTATATAACTCTTTTGTGATAATCCAAAAATACTCCGAGAATTAGATCACATGAACGAGCTTAATTTTAAGATAACTTAAGTTCTTTATTAGATCACATGAAACGAACTTAATTTTAAGATAGCATTTATACACAATTATTACATATATCGGCCCACATGACAAATTCATATTTTCCCAAGCATAAGTCACATACAAAAGAAAGAAGAAAATACATCAATTTATAAGAACATTACACACTACAGTTTCTCCTGAAGTTCTCATGGGAATAGGGCTAAGAATTTGAGTTTCCAATAAATTGTCTGCCAATTTCCTTTGAGCTGAAACTTGTTTGCTATTATTATTTTACTTCAATCCAAATTGACAAATCAGTGTGAAGTGGTTTCCTTCAATCTAATAGGAGCACAGCAAAAAATGAGCCCTCAATTAAGGGTGGACATGATTCAACTTAGTTTTGGCTCCAAGAGAACCGAACTGAAGCAAACCACAAACAAATGGTTTTTTTTGATAATAGAACCAAACCGGAACCAAATCATCCGATTCGGGTTTTGTTTGGTTTTAGTTTCATTACTGATTGAGAAAAAAAAAATAACATTTGATGAAGAAGAATTGAATGTTGAGGCTTCAATTTCAAAAATTCATGCGACGATGGTAACTGAGAACGAAGGTACATGGTATGTGGTAGTTGTTGATCTCCATTTGAAAGTCCTTGTATAAATTAAAAATGAGAGCTAGGTTGAACTTCTCTCCCAAAAGATGTAAATTCGCCTCTTGTTCTTAAAGAATTTTTTGATATCGATGTGTATTAAGAGGTTAGAGAGAGATCTCAATGATGTACCCCAATTCTGTATTTATTGGACTCAAAAATTAAGTAAAAATCGCGTCCAATTTGGGTACCAAAAGAGTTTTAATCAAAAAAGGAAAATTGACCCGTCATATGAGATTTTACATGCACAGGCGCACCACCTTTTTCACAGCATTCGCACCACACAAGGAAATTGGCCTCGGGTTTGAGAAAATGAGGGCTCGCACACGTGCTGTACAAACTCTCGTGCGTGCATTGTTCTCTCGATTTCGTCTCAAAATAGCCGTCGGTATTTTTGTCATAACTTTCTCCGTAGATATCTAATTGAGTTGATTTAAAGTGCGCATGAAAGCTAATTCAAAGGGATAAAATTCTTCTAGAAGTATCAAATTTTCAATTCGAACATTTACTATGTCAAAAATGAGTCTCAATTCGAGCCTGAAAATCCAAAGCATAACTTGTGCGGCTGAAACTTAATTTATGTTTCAATTTTTCACTCATTTGACTTCTAATTGCTTCCAGTTAATCTTATGTGATCTTCAATCATCGTTTTTTGGTCCGAATCAACTATTTTATATTTTCACTTTGGTCCCCAAAACTTTGGATTTCCTACGTTTTTGTCCCTTTTCGCTCCTTTTCTCTAATCCTTCAATTTGCATCGAATTTTACCTAACAAAATCTATATATCAAAAAGTTTTCTTATTTATTAACAAATTTTTCTTATTTATTTAAAAGTTTACTTAGCCCCGTTTGCTGTGGATTATTTAATCTATTTTACAGCGGTCCTAGAGCCGGAATATAATATAGGTATAGCTTCATGTTCATTTTTAGCATTATTTTTCACGCTTGATTGTAAATTTTTATTCTTCTCCCTCTCCATCTTTTTTTATTTTTGTACTTCTATAGTGACATATCATAGACGAATTGTAGCTTGAAAAAGATATGAAAAGGAAAATTGATAGAGGTCAAAAAGGTTCCTCTAACCAAACTTACGAGGATCTCAACAAAACCACAAGCATTGAATGATCTGTCAAGGGCAAACATCTAAGACTTCTTTAGACTTTACTAGGCCCACAATCCCACAGCTACCCTCCGAAGGTGGTTGTTGGTTTGGATGCTGATAAAAGCTCTCAGAGTGACTCTAACTTCTCCCCATGAAGCGGGTTGTTTTGCTGGTAAATTCATTTCTAATTGATTCTTATAAACAAGTAACATCATCATGGAGAATCCAATCACAAGCATGGCTATTTTGCAAGGTTTACGAAAACAATTATCTTAGGAGTGAATTAGCTTTTGAGAATGTTGTTTCCATGTTTTACCAAGATCCGACTAAGGTAAATTTGGCCGGTCTCTCTTTTGTTGCTCTCTTTTAACTTTTTTATTGTTAGAATTTGTGTGTGAATCGAGTTCTTTGTTGAAAATTATTGAGAGTTCTAATTAAAGTGCACATTAAGAAGAATTCTATTTAGAATACTATTGTGAAATCCTATTCAAGTTTATTTGATGAATTCTAATTGAAGTTCTACTTGGAAGTTCATTTGGAGTAGGAATTTTTGTTGAACTTAAAGAATATATTGGGATGAAGAAAATCAAGATTTTGGAGTAAATGATCCGAAATTTAGAGCCAAGGTGATTTTCACCCAGCACTGCAGCACTGGGCCTGTGGCGCCATGCTTGCGCGATTTTTCTCCTCTACTCTATTTTTTGCATTCTACTTCAACTACAACTCTGCTATGAGGGTTTGGACAACCCCTATTTGTTCCCTGTATAAATTTGGCTCTCCATTATGATTTAATAAGAAGTTGGAAATATTATAAACACAAAATATTTGTATTCTTTCTCTATATTATAATAAAATCTTCATTCTCTACAAAATTACATTGTTCTTGTGATCTTTACTTCATATTGTGGTTTAATCTATATTTTTTCCAACAATTTGGTAGTGGATTGATCTAGTATCATCTCCGTTTTTCACAACAAACTGGCATCAGAGCGATTCTGGTATCTGATTATTTCTAACAAACTGGTATCAGATCTTTTGGTGTTGAAATCTTGAGAAGATCGAGATTTTGATGAAGTTAATAGCTCAATCTGTTCTATCATGATGACAACAATAAAGTATGATTTTTTATTGGATCGCAATACAAGATTCTCTTTGTGGCAAGTAAAGATGTGAACAGTACTCTCTCAAATGGATTTGGACGATGCATTGTAGGGATTTGACCAGATGCTCACAACTAGACTATGGAGGAGAAACAACGGAATGATCGAATCTCAAATACATCTTCATATTTCAAATAATATTCTTCATGACGTTTTGAATGAGAAGTCAGTCGCTGCATTATGGTTAAAATTTGAACAATTATGTATGACGAAGAGTCTTAATAGCAAACTACATCTAAAGAAACGTATATATTTACATCGTATGACAAAAGGTATATCTCTTGAGAATTGCCTAACTACTTTTAAGGAAATCGTCACTGATTTGGAGACTTTGAATGCCAAATATAATGAAAAGACTTGGGATTGATTTTGTTGTGTTTATTGCCCGCCTCATACATGTCTTTTAGAGACACGATACTATATAGTCGTGATACTCTCACCATCAAAAAATTTTACGATATTCTATATTCAAATGAAAAGTTGAAGCATCTTGTAGTATCTGAGGATCATGGAGAGGTCTCATTGTTTATGGTGGTCGTTTGAGGGACAAGTCAAAGTCTAACGTCAAATTTTGTAATTATCACAAGAAAAAATGGCACTTGATAAATGATTGTTATACATTGTAGAATAAATCAAAATCAACTGTAAATCAAAAATTAGAAACTTCAATAGAAGCAAGTATTGTGGAAAATCCTAGCAGTGATGGAAAGCTTCTACTTATGTCTTACTACAACTTCAAACCTGATGAGCTTTGGATTTTTGATACAGCTTGCCCTTCTTATGTTACTCAATCATGAGTTGATTTCAGCGTATGAAGAAGTTTCAAAGAGTATTGTGATGATCGATAATAACACACCTTGTCGAGTAGATGGTATTGGTCGAGTCAGAATAAAAATATTTGATGGGACAGTTAAAACACTTGAGACGTTCCAAATCTGAAAAAAAAAATCTTATCTCCTTAAATATTCTCGATTCAAAAGGGTACTAGTACACTGTTGAAAGTGAGGTTTTGAAGGTTATCAAAGGAGTCCTTATTGTGCTGATGGAACGTAAAAAATCTCATTTATATATCTTGTAGGGTGATACAGAATTTTCTTGTAATCAGCATATTTTAAGAATTCATGTGGATTTAGAGTTGGCTTGTGTACCATTGGGGTCTTCTTTTAAGAATACATCTCAGTTGAATTTTAAAGATATAGGTAAATCTATCTTATCACCATTATCGATGGTGTCATCATATTCAATTGCTAGAAATAAACCCATTTTTTGCCATAAGGTTCTACATAGGTACAAATTTGCTGATTTAGCTGATGGTTTGAATGCGGCTAGGGGTATTGATTCTAGCCAAGATCATTCTTTTGATACATTCAGTTGTGATTCTGTTATATTGCTTGTCTCAGCCTTGTTTGGTAGTCATTAGATCACTTTTACCCCTAGTCGGGACAGCATAAGTGGAGAATATTTTCAGTTGGAATTTTTAATGGGGAAATTCGATTGTGTTTTTTTATTGAAGAGTTCAAGTTTATTCTTTATAGTGAATTTGTCTGCATGTGGAGAATTTTTTCTTAAAACTTTGTTCATTGCAATAAAATTCGTATCAAGGTAGAAACTATTAGAATTTACAGTGACCCATTATTTGTTGAAAATAATTGAGAGTTCTAATTAAAGAATTTCTATTTGGAATACAATTGTGAAATCCTATTCAAATTTAATTGGTGAATTCTAATTGAAGTTCTACTTGGAAGCCCATTGGGAGTAGGAATTTGTGCTGAACTTGGAGAAGACATTGGGATAAAGAAAATCAAGATTTTGGAGTAAAGGACTCGAAAGTGGGCGTCGCGGTGCTGCGCCACCTGTTTATTTCGTCTATTGCTCAATTTTTTCTTCGCTGCTCCGTTTCTTGCATTCTACTTCAACTACAACTCTATTATAAGGGTTTAGACGTTCCATATATATAGTTGACTTTTCATTATGAATTAGTAAGAAGTTAGAAATATTGTAAATACAAAATCTTCGTATTCTTTCTCCATATTATAATAAAATCTTCATTCTCTATAGAATTACATTGTTATTGTGGTCTTGTGATCTTTACTTCATATTGTGGTATAATCTCTTATTTTCTCCAATAATTTGCTATCGGAATAATTCGATATCATCTTCGCTTTTCACAACAAACTGGTATCAGAGTGATTCTGGTATCTGGTTATTTTCTAACACTTATGAACTCACTTTATTTATTTTTGTGTACTTAGGTAAATTTTGGGTCCTAATTGGATGCATAATTGCCTCGCTCATCTGACTTTATCTCTTATGACTAGTATGAAAGATCTAGAATGTTGATGCAAAATTTGAGGAGTCCAAGGCCAAAAATGAGTTACCCAGCATATTGTCGAACTACATTCTGACTTCTTAGCCCGCATGCCAGAAATACAGGCAACTTTAGCTCATTCTCTCTAGAAGTGTATTGCGATTCTAATAAGTTATCGGGTCTTATACAAGATTCTATGAAAGCTTATAAAACTTCTCCCGAGTAATTCGATAAGTGAGTTTTTTCTTCCTTTGTTTAGGTGACAAATGCTTTCGAAGTGTAAAGTCTATTTTGTAATTGGCAATTTCCTAAGACAAAAATAAAAATTTATTATATTTATATTACGATTTAATTTTATTGTAATCAAAGTCAAAACAGGTTTAGAATAGTTCAACTTATGGTAAGTTTAGTTTGGGGATGATAGAGTACAAAAGGAAGTAAAAAAAATACAAGAAGATCAAGTTTTGAATTTGAAGAAGTTGATATCGAAAGGATGCATTTCAACTGGCCTGTCGCCCAGTCAGAGCTCAAGCGACAGAAATAGAACACATCTCCCACCTAGCGTCAGATTGGTGCTCAGGCAACATGTGTGCCGCTCGCCTAGCGCTCGAGTGGCGGTCGACATCCAGAAGTCCTTTTTTGCGTAAAAAATTGATTTTCCAATCCATTTTCATCCCAAATACTTTTCCTTATAAATATTTAACATATGGACGTCCTATATTGTGTTGAATTAGATTAATTTCATAGAGATCAATTCTTTAATGATCCAAAATATTTGCTGATTGCAAGATTCAACCACCACATATTACTTGATCCATAAATTCTTCCAAAACATATTTTGTTGATCAAGCCATATTATTCTATATCAAATCACAATATCAAAAAAATGAGGTCTTTTGATCAAACACCAAACCACATAATCCATATCAGGGATCTAGAGCCGGTATAGAAACACGCGGTTCAGGAGGACTAAGGTAATATGTAAGGGGTCGGGAGCTGGTGTGAGGAGCACGCAGTCTTGGTGGGCCCAGGTGATATATAAGGAGTTGGGATTTTGTGTGAGGAGCATGCAATCTAGTAGGATCAAGGGTGACTACAAGAAAAGAAGGTCGGAGAGAACTAGAGGTTAGTCGCGTCTGAACTATACTATAAGTTGTTTCATTTATAGTGGATTATTAACTAGTGAAGTGCCCGGAGTTTTTGGTAATTCAGCATAAGATAAGTTAACTTGACTGATTAACCATCTAAAAATAATTAAAAAGTGACTTGTTGCTTTTGATTGCTACTTTTAATTTTGTTGTGCACGTTCTAGTGTCTAAACGTTATCTAAATCGATTAATAATCTCGATTCGGTTACATTTCAAGGGGAATCAAAGCCTTATTTGTGATCCTTGACCCTTTGTTTAGATGAATCAGTTATTGTCTACTCATCCTTATTTTAATGGCTGTAATTATGTTTATTTGAAGGTTAAAATGAGAGATTTTCTGAAGTCTATGAATAATCGGGTTTGGGTGAATGTTCAGAATGGATGGACTGTTCCTACTACCACTATTTCAGGTGTAGTTACCGATATTTCTACTTGGTCTAAGGCTAATTTGGATGAGTGTAGCAGAATATTTACCTCTTTATGCTTTATTTATGGTTGTTGTCACCCAAAGAGTTTAAACTTGTATCGATGTATGAGATCGCTAAAGAAATTTAGGATATTCTAGAAATCACACATAAAGGGACCAAGACCGTTAAAATTTAAAATTACATATTTTGACTACTAGATTTGAGAAATTAGAATGAAAGATGATAAGTCTTTTGATGATTTCTATACTAAACTGAATGATATAGTCAACTCTAGCTTCAATTTAGATGAGCGAACTCCAGAAACTAAGATTGCGAGAAAAGTGATGAGATGCCTACCTAAGACATTTAGATCTAAGTTGATTGCTATTGAAGAGAGTAACGACCAAAATGCAATTAAAATTTAAGAACTTATAAAGTCTCTCCAAACATAAGAGCTTAGCCTATCTCACTCAAGGAAAGAAAATTTAATAGCCCTCAATAGAGTTAGGGAAGCTAAGAGTGACATTTCTGATGATGAGAAACTTAAAGATGAGGACCTTGCCTTCCTTGCTAAGAAATTCCTTAAGAATAAGAACAAATCTTCTAATAGATATAAGGGAGTATATCTAGGAAAGATAAACGTGAAAAGATTAATACTAGGGATTCTTGAAAGAGGACTGCGAGGTGTCATAAGTGCCAGGGTTTTGGTCATGTGAAATCTGAGTGTCCTAACTTTAAGAGAGACCTAGGAAAAGCTATGAATGCTACTCTTACTGATGACGAGTATTAAGGCTAGACAAAACTCCCGAACCAAACCAAATTCGAATCGAACCGAACAGAACCGAGTGATTTTTCATAAGTTAAATACCCGAACGGGTATTTGAATCTAGAACTAGTGGATTTGGTTTGATTCTTGATTCTAGATGAAGAACCGAATAAGAACCGAATCTGAATAATTTTTTAATTTTTTATATTGAATTAATTAAATTATTTTAATTTTTTCTAAACAAATTAACAAATTAACTAATTTAGNGAGTGATTTTTCATAAGTTAAATACCCGAACGGGTATTTGAATCTAGAACTAGTGGATTTGGTTTGATTCTTGATTCTAGATGAAGAACCGAATAAGAACCGAATCTGAATAATTTTTTAATTTTTTATATTGAATTAATTAAATTATTTTAATTTTTTCTAAACAAATTAACAAATTAACTAATTTAGTGATTAATGCTCCAACTCCCAAGTCAAGTCCATGCCTAACTAGCCGACCCCAACCCAATTTCTAAATTCAATTTTTTGTTTTAATTTTCTGCACAATTATTAATTTCATTGTTAGCCCAAGTTCTAGGCATTTTTAAGTTTTTATCCTTCCCTTTCCAATCACATACTTTCATTAGGTAAGCACATGTCCACTAATCCCAAATCATTTGATAAATTGAAAACCTACATCTACATGCCCAAATCGAAGCCGCCGAGTCCGACTTCCCCTCTCCAACTGCCCATCGAAGCTACGAATGAACATGTCATTAGTTGTATTTATATAGTATTGTTGTAAATGTTAAAAAAATTATGGTACAGAACAGAACCGAACTGAACCGAACTGAACTGAATAAAATCGAACCTGAATGGTTTNTTGAAAACCTACATCTACATGCCCAAATCGAAGCCGCCGAGTCCGACTTCCCCTCTCCAACTGCCCATCGAAGCTACGAATGAACATGTCATTAGTTGTATTTATGTAGTGTTGCTGTAAATATTAAAAAAATTAATTACGGTACGGAACCGAAACGAACCCTAATGGTTCCATAATTATATTTGGACTCGACGATTCCATTTATTAAATACCCAAATATTTTGGTTCGATTCAGTTCTCTTCAGAACCGAACCGAATCGGACCATATCCAGCCCTAACGAGTATAACTCGGATAATCAAAGTGGGAGGTCATCTCATGATGAGACTTAGAAGTATATGACTTCACTTACACGGTATAGAGTGGGCCACTTGAGGATAGAGAGAAATCTGATTCTTCGCGTAAAGGGTCAGAAGATGAGCATGACTTATACGAAGCTTTTGATGAGCTATTTCAGGATTGCATTATGTTGAAGAAGGTCAATAGTGCTGCTTTTAAGCTACATAAGATTGATCTAGAGAGAGAATCTTCAGGAGTATACTGAAAACCTTAGTAAGTTAAGACTAGTCAATGAGAACTTAGAGACTAAGGTTAAAACCCTATCAAGTGATATTGAGAAATCCAATGCTCAGCTTCATTCCTTCTTGAGTGAAATTCGAAAACTTGACAATCTTTAGGGTTGAACAAACCTGTTGGAAATAAGGTAGGTCTAGGATATAAGCATACTAATCATAACACTGTCAGTACTTCCAAGACCACTTTTGTTCTTGCCAACAACCAGTCTAGGATATAAGCAGACTAATCATAATACTGTCAGTACTCCCAAGACCACTTTTGTTCCTGCCAACAACCAGACTAGATATGTTGCAAATCCTGCATATAAGAACAAGGGTATCTTAGGACAAAGACCTACTAGATGTCGTAAGACCAACCTGCCCATAAATCAATATCAGCTACCACGTAGATTTGAACGTAGGTTTATTCCTATGTTTCACAATTGTGATGAGTTTGAACACATAAGAACTATGTGTCACAAACTTTTGAATATGAATAGAAGTCAGAATATATCTAGTCAGGTTGACATCCTTAGTAATCAACTTAGTCGCTTGACCGAGCTAATGACACACTTAACTAGAATTAATTTTGCTTTCTAGGAAAGTCTGGTTAAAAAGAGTGATCTAAAATATTATGAATCTGATCACGATACTCTTAAAGGTAAAAGTGATGGTGTACCTCAATGAGTAGGCACTTTGATGCATGCATCTGTATTATTTATGATTTTTATATATTCATGAATGCACATATGTCCGTTGTATATTAGGAGTTTCCTTTTACTGTTTTCTTTATTATAAAAATAAAAAAAAAGAGTTTTTTTTATTGGACATGTTATTTTGTGATCAAGTACTAATGAAGTTCTTGTATGGTAAATTAAATTTTCATTAATTTATTTAGAACTTGTTTCGAGTACTTAGTATAAATTATTATATGTATCTTCTGCACTCCAGAAATTAGACTGTTGTGAGTGAGTTTTGACTGCGTGCTTGAGATTTGGTATGTCACCCATCTGTGTGGTGAATTAACTTTAACTATAGAATGACTTTTAAACTAGTTGACCTAACGTCATATATATTTCCCTTAAAAGATAGATTGCTATTACGTTTCAAAGAAAAATATATGAATTAAATAAATTATTGTGGGGCAATCTTATCTTCTTCTTTTTTTGTGTAGTATATATGACTTAAGTGATTAATCCTACATGACATCTCAATACCTAGTGCCCAATAAGTCATCTGACTTTGGTATAGTCGACCTAAAGTTCGTTACAAAGGTCATGTAGAAAACTAAATGAAGAAGAACCTGCACATAATATTTGAAAAATAAAAGAAAAATATACATCTATAAAGGGAGAAAGAAAAATTTATACAATTAAATATGAGTTTTATTTATAGTTTATAAAAGTCTTTGTAGCACTGAGTTTGACTTCGTATTTTGAGGAATACATTCTTTTACCATCGATTTTTTCATGTCATTTCTCATTGATTTAAGGTTTTAAGACTTACTTACGAGTTTAGTAGCATTTTTCACACGTGTAACTTATACAATTTACTCCATTTAGGTTTAAAATAAGTTATGTTGGAAAAGTTTACTTTTTATGATTGTGCATGTATAAATAAGTAAATAACTATTCATGATGATAAAGTTGAAAATCCATGAAAAATTCAAAAAATAGTTGGTCTCAAAATTGAAAAATCATTATACATGTGCATATTTTTACCCGTTCCTCCCTATATATTATATTATTATTACTTTATTTGTAACAAAAAGGGATATAGATGTGTGTATTTATTTTAGGGAGTTGATTATATGAGTTAGGGAGAGAATTTTAAATTTTGGAGAACTTAGGGAAGTCATTTGACATATTTGTTGGAATTTTATTATTGATATAGTGTTGTGTTTTGCTTATATTGATATAAAATTTTATAGTTTGTTTTTAAGTTTATAACATTCACATAATATTGCATACTTCGGTGTTATACACTTTTTATTATGTTATTTTATTTAATTTAGTTATATGATTTTGGTTTTGTTAGTTTCCCTTTACTTTTCACTTGGTATTGTGGCTTCCATGTGTTTCAGGAAATAGGTTGACCAAGTATTGAAGCAAATT
>CAIGRK010267942.1:0-10212 GCA_903798315.1 Fraxinus greggii | reverse complement strand
GCATTGCTTACAAGATTTTGCTCACTATACCATTTACAGTTGCATCAGCACAAAGAAGTTTTTCCAAGTTGAAATTGATCAAGACTTATCTCCATTTAACTATGTCGCATCAAAGATTGAATGTATTGTCCATGTTATCCATTGAAAAAGAAATGGTTGAACAACTTGACTATACAAAATTAATTGATATTTCTAGCTCAAAAATTGTAAGACGAGTTATATTTAAGTGATCGGTTAGAAAATCTTCGTATTGTTATTTGATTGTAAAATAAATATTTTGAATACTTTATTTTTATTTGTTTCTTTATTGTTGAATTTCAGTTAACAAATTTAGTTCCGTAAGACTCTTTTAAAAGAAAAAGTGTATTGTATGCTATGACTTAGGGGCCCAAATTTTGAAGTTCGCCTCAAGCCCCGCGAAACAAAGGTACGGCCTTGCTTTTTACAATTATGCTTGTGTACACCAAGTTTGCTAATTTGTTATTCGCCAATTTAAAAAAAAAAAAAGAAGGAAAATTCTCGTACACAAATTTTTGAAAACAAAGATAATGTCAAACTTGGTGTGAAGGAAAGAGTTGGCAAAATCCTACTTTTTATGTAGTTACTTGACTTAAAACATAGAATCATGATACATGCAAAATCTAATTTGATAATATTGATTGACAACTCATAATTGGATATATCATATTCATCAATTTCAAAATTTATTTTTTAAATCAATGATTTGAATTTTTACGATACCAACATTGTCAAATATTACCGTGAAGTACGGTTGTAAAAATAACATCATTTCAGTAACTTCAGTGACGCCACATGGGTGGCCAGGTCAAGATTTGTCCAGTTAAATATCTTGATGTTACTTTAACATGTATACAAAACAAACAAAGAACGATAATTTTACCATTTTATAGGGAGTGTATGATTTACTGATCGTTTGATACGATTTTTATTTTTACTTTTATTTTTTGTAAAAAAGCGTTTAAGAAATTTAATTTAGGTCAGCTTTTTTTAAAAAATTTCTAAATAAAATTTTCTTTTTTAGAAAATTATTTAAATATGTTAAAAAATAGCTTTCTTAATTTCAAAAGCCGATCAAATGGGCCAAACTAATTTAGATCGCTTTCTTGGTACGTTGTCAATGATCCATTTTTATGAGCATAATCAGTTTTTGAACTTATGCATGCATATCATTTCAAATAATATAATCAAGTAATGTAAAACTTCAAAATTCATAGTGGATGGGCTACCTAGCTATAGGGACTATTTTAAACATTTAAATTGAAAATGGGGCTATGACTTGGCTCTCTATCTAACAAGAGGAAATCCATTTTTACAGAAAAAAATTGTACCGAAAATGTGCCCTACTCTTACAAGTGTGCGGGCCCCGTGTGAATAAAAAAATCATTCCCTTGTGGTTCCCACAACCTATTGTGAGTGTAGGTAAAAGATTAAGTAAAAAAGTGTTTGTACACATAGCATTATCCAACAATTATATGTGCGAAGTATGACCAATCATTTTCAGTTCTGAATTGTATGCCATTAGGCTTTGGATTCTATGAGAGATTGAGAGTCTGAGAAGACTAAGTAATTAAAGCTAACGGTGAGAGTTTCTTCTGAAAATAATTGAAATTAAGAGTGTAATATTGTACATATCTTTTATAAATATACATAAACAAGCTTGTTTTCCAATAATTTAACAAGACTTGTATAAGCAAAGATAGTCTCATAATCTTTCAGAAAAAGACTCGAGATCTAGAGAGAGAAGAGGATTTGGATACACAGAAGGCAGAGAGAGAGAGAGAGAGAGAGATGGGAAGAGCTCCATGTTGTGACAAGGCTAATGTGAAGAAGGGACCATGGTCACCTGAAGAAGATGCAAAGCTAAAGAACTACATAGAGAACCATGGAACTGGACGAAATTGGATTGCTCTCCCACAAAAAGCTGGTATATATTTATGGGCTTTTTTTCCGGTTCAAATTTCTTGTTTTTTGTGTGCTTTGTTATTTTGAATTGCTGATTAGTGATGTTGATTTTGCATTTTTAGGGCTCAAAAGATGTGGAAAAAGTTGCAGACTGAGATGGCTCAACTATCTTAGACCAAACCTTAAGCATGGAGAATTCTCTGATGATGAAGATAGAGTAATTTGCAGCCTCTTTACCAGCATTGGTAGCAGGTATCATCATCTTCTTATCTCACTGCTCTATATTTCATTTTCCCCATAGCCTAATCTTCTTGATTGTTCAAATTAAATATTTAGGTGTGTTAATTGATCTAGTTGTATAAATTTTGTTCTTTTGCCACTCGATTTGATTCCTTTCAAGATTTAAAACAGCTAAATTCTTACCAAATACAATAGACGTTGTTAGTTTTGGTTATACCGCTCCCTCTCGTAACTTGTTTTACTGACTAAGAGTGCATCTCGATTTTCTCATTTTATTTTTCCTAATATTCGCACCATTAAAGTTCAGATTTAATTATTGTTTCTTATGGATGTGGAACTTATCGCCACTATCCAAAAATCAATGTGCAGATGGTCAATTATAGCAGCTCATTTACCGGGCAGAACTGACAATGATATAAAAAATTACTGGAACACCAAGCTCAAGAAGAAACTCCAGAAAATGGCTCCATTTGCTCATCTGAAAAGGCCTCATCATGGTGCAGTCTACCCAACAACAGCTAAATCTTTTCTTCAATATTCTTCAATTCAGCCACAGACATCAGCATATCACTCTACAAACAACAATTATTACACCACTGCTCCAGCTAGGGTTTTTACTGGAGGCTATGAATCAATGTCCAATATCCCATCAAATCTCCTGGAAAACACCATCAGTTTCAACACTTGTTCTTCAAATTCTAGTACTCCTACAGTGTTCCAAGCACAAGAAGGACAAGAGGCAGGGCCCACACAAAATTATCAAGTCAACGATGATTACAATAGTTTTCTCATCTTTGGAAATGAAGCCAGTTCCAGTTCCTCTGATGGAAGTGGGATTGATGAAGATTTAGGTTTGCTAAGCTATTTTGGAAGTGGGGATGATGAAAATCAGAAGTTTACTCTTCCTGCTAATAGATATGCTGATGATCACAAGGCAACAAATGGGTGTTTCACTGAAAATCCATTAGATTACAGCATTGAGGAGATTAAGCAGTTAGTTAGCACTAATAACATCTGCAATAATCTCAATTATTTTGTGGATGAAATCAAGACTGAAGAACAAGTCTTGTACTAACGATCATAAATGATTCTGACTGAATCAGAAGAAATTCAAGAGTAAAGTCCTGTTCATCAGTTCTTGAAGATTCATGCAATTAGAGGCCTTTCTGGATTTTTATGTAAAAACACCTTTTTGAAAGTAAATAGTCAAAATTTCCTTTCTGCATTTCTTTTTGGAACTTTTTTGAGTACTGTCTTAATTGAATCCCTTTAGAGATAAATGTCGGGGAGCACTTATGCCTGAAATCAACAACCAAATTTCAATGAATTATTTTAATTTTATATATACATAGTCATGACAGTTTTATCATCCAATTTCTTTATTGTCTTGATGTTAATCTTAATCCCGGTCTTCTCCGACAATCTTCCTATATTTTATCATGACTATTATTAATTATTTGAGAGGCCATGAATCGAAAATCACAACTTGCCCTTATCGCCATTAATATAGATTTTTATCATATATAAAATAATGGACAATTTACGTTCGAGATTCTTGACGATAACTTAAAAAATTTCCCTCATGGGCTGTTTAATAGGGAAGAAATAAATTTGAAATCTTGTTTAATGTATATACTATTCAATACTGTATGCAGTAACTTAGCGGTTTCTTATGTATGTTAGTACGTAAGTTTGGTTTCACGATGTACAAACTTAAAAATATTTATGAAGGTTGAATCTTTGCATGATAAAATATATAACATTGATAGTATGAGATTGAGCAATATTTTATTTCAAATTAGTTGACACGTAAGAAAATAGAGGTTAAANAACTTAAAAAATTTCCCTCATGGGCTGTTTAATAGGGAAGAAATAAATTTGAAATCTTGTTTAATGTATATACTATTCAATACTGTATGCAGTAACTTAGCGGTTTCTTATGTATGTTAGTACGTAAGTTTGGTTTCACGATGTACAAACTTAAAAATATTTATGAAGGTTGAATCTTTGCATGATAAAATATATAACATTGATAGTATGAGATTGAGCAATATTTTATTTCAAATTAGTTGACACGTAAGAAAATAGAGGTTAAAAATTTTATATATGTCATTAAAAATAAAATTATAAGACATGTTCGATACATATTACTGAATAAAACAATCTACATAATATTAAATTCTTTTTTTTTTTTTGTTTTATTCAAAACCTCGTTTTAATGTTCGACTTATAGTATAATCAATTTATCTGAGCCATCATTGATTGCCCTTTGGATAACATAAAATTGTGTGAACAAGATTTGACTAAAAATTTTGAGTTATAAACTTAATCCCACTTGAGGAAAAGAAATTGAAACAAGCAAGCCACCAATAGATTCCTCTTAGTATATACCTTAGTTGATTCTGTGTAATTAAGATTGTTTTGCTTTATGGTTTTTGACGAAATGGATAATTTAATTTCTTCATATAATAACAATAAGAAAGATTAATGCATTGACCTCTTCACAGCTTTGTCTGTTTCTATAATAATAATAATAATAATAATAATAATAATAATAATAATAATAGATTAACTGGTTGAACCCTGCTATTGGACCAGACCCATAAACAGGGTGCCTATGTGGCGCCCCCTATTGGAGGGGGGGGGGGCTGCTGTTTCTAAGCCTAGCTTTGAGCCTGGCTCAAAAGCACTTCTCAAAACTTTGACGCCATAGCAGAGATCACGATCAACTATATGACATATGACGTGTAGTGATTTTTGTGACAATGCAGAGCCACCATCATCACTAATCACTAGAAGAATGTCTAGTATTTCATTTATTTTATTTTTATATTCTTATAATTCATGTCGCGTTTAAAATAAAAATTATGTATTTGAGAAAGCGTTTGGAAAATAAAGTCTTCAATGGTTTGGTCTCTTAGAGATTTCATGTACATCACGTGCAACAAGAACTTGTACATGATGATGATTATGTATATCACTCACACACTCACTCACACACACACACATATGTGTGTGTGTGTGTGTATATTTCGTTTTTATTTTACTTTTTGGTTGAAGGTAAGATGTGAACATTTACAAGAGGTTCTCTACATACAAAACGTTCTTTATTTTAGAGATTGTCAATGCTTAAATATGAGCTCCAAGAGATTTCTTATTTTAATTTTCAAATTTAGAGATCACTTACTTTCTTTTCATAATATACAATGATTGCATTTAATAAATTACGTATTTCAATATTCTATTTCTTAAACCATTCAAATCATATTTAAATTGATTGATCAATTGTCATATAAAAAATTATGTTAAATAAAATATGAAGAAAAAAGAATAAATATTTCTTAGATAAACAAAATGAAGAGCCAACATAGAGAATTTGTTGGAGTGTATAAAATTTTGACTATTCAAATATAAAGATGTTCTTCATAATATATAAGATATTCTTTATAAATAAAAAGCTCTTAGGGATGCTCCGAGACCCCTTTTAACTTTTTTTCAATTTTCCTTGTTGTATTACACTGACTCGTAAATTCATGGCAAACTCTCAATGAAACACACTACTAGAAAGGGAGGCTTCAGAAATGGAATTGTTATCCACAGATGTATTTAGTTGGTAATAATGATCTATTACCGATACATATACGATAAAAAACTTAAATAACTTTGGAAAATAAGAATACATGCTTTAGCGATTGAATTAACAACGACATACAGTTGTCCTTGGACCATGAGTTTCCATTGCTGAGGCTTTAGTAAATTTTTGAATAAACTTTTTGTACAAAATAGAAAAATTCAGGCACGGTAGCAGTTTGTAGTTAAGCCACAAAAAAAAAAAAAGATTAAAAATTAAAATATAATTAACGGACAAATCCATCGGTTATATGCCAATGTTTGTTTGTAATAGGGTTGAAACAATTATGGTGCGTTTGATTGAATTTATTTCTCATGACAAATATTATTTTTTCACCCAAGTTCATACTTTTGAGGCATTTCATCGATATTTTTTTCATATTAAATATTTTTCAACTGTTGGTTACGTGACCATATTTTCTTTAAAAATAAGGAAAACGTTTTTTTTTTTGGAGAAGTGTAAATTTTTACTTTTTAGACAATTCACTCTCTCTCTTCCAAGTTCCATCAATCAATAAAAGATGGACAAGTATCAAACACATTTAATTAATAATTAGTATGAAAAAAATTTCTAGACAATCCAATTGTCTAAAACTTATTTTCTTTTCATGTAAGTTTCATGCTTGTAATAAAACACACCATTAAAAACTTTCCATCGGTACCTAATTGAAAAAATAAAATATAATATCTATAAAGACACAAACTGCCTTCTCGCCGGTAAGTATTTTCAGAATATATATATATATACCTTTTCTGATTTATTTTGAAATTCGCTATTTTCATTCTTCATTCTTATATATTTATCCGCGTTTTTAAAAAATTATATATATTACATTTTTAGCCTTATGTAAATTTACTAGGCAATAATTAAACCAAATAAATATATATACATAGCCTCTCTCTCTCTCTCTCTTTATGTTTTTGGCCTGCTTCATTCTAGATTGGGAAATAATGAATTTTATACGAATCACATGAAAATGTTCAAGCTGTGTTCTAACATTGTGTGATGTTTTACATCTAAAGAGACAACAAAAACGTACACAATAAATAGAGGGATATGATTCTGGTGAATTCCGTGGAAAAAATGGTGTCTTGCTTACGCTATGCATTGCCAAAACACCAGCTCAAATGTTGTATCTTTACCGGCTCTCTGTTAAATAATTTAAGGAACAATACAATGATACATATTTAAGGTAATTAAAAGATACAATTTCAAAATTAAGAAACTTGTTTTAAAGTTTTAAAAATAGGTCATAATTCAAATTTTATTAATAAAATAGATAATTAAATACTTTTTATTAATTAAATATATTAAGATTACAATATTATACAATTTAATTTTAATCACTGTTACGTACTATTCATAATCACATAATGTCACAATCACAAACCATAAATTTTATAGGTTACAACTTATTTATCAATCACAAATTATCAAATTAATCAGTCACGAATTATTTCTTGGTCACAAATCATAAATGTTATAGGTTACAATTTATTTATCGGTCTAAAATTTTCAAATTAATTGACCACTTATTATTTGTCAATCATAAATCATAAATTTTACAGGTCACCATTTTTTTGACATTCATAAATTATCAAATTAATTGATCACAACTTCATAAATTATGAGTCACAGTTATAAATTTAGCCGTAATATTATATTTTTTTTACGTCACATAATATTTATTTCTCACCAATTATCCATTTTATTGGTTACAAATTAACCATTTATTGATCACAATACCCAAATATTTTTGTCACAAACACCTTTCGTTCCACCCACCCACCTCAACCCCACTCCACAACCGACACCAACTGAACTCCGCACTACCTCACCACTATCATTTGTACCACCATCATTTGTGATCACTATCCGAACCCTCCACCAGCAATACCATCATCGTCATCACCACCACAACCACTTGCAAATCACCAACAAAAACAATTCCAAAACTCCGACTAAGCAGGAAATCGAAGGAGGAAGAAATCACCCAAGAACCACAGCTGCTGCGCAGTAATTGTGGAGCGCCACCTACATCGCTACACATGACGCTCATCGCAAAGAGAAATAAGAGAGAGAATGAGAATGAGTGGAGGTCATTTTTGAATAAGGGGGTGGGGTATTAGAGGGCCCATTTGGTTTGTATTTCCATTTTCAAATTTTAGCTGTTTATAATTTTTTGCTTTAAGATTGCTTAAAACATGTTGGATTTGTCATCTTGAAAATTTATTTCTCAAAACAGAAAATTAGAAAATACGTTTAGTTTGAAGTTTCGTAAAATTATTTTAAACGTTTTATTCTATGAATTTTGATTATTCAGTAAAAATATAAAAGGTTTATGTTAATATATACATTTTAAAGTTTGTGAACATTATAATATTTTTTCACTTCAAAAGTGACATAAACAATAAATAATAAATTGTACACAAAACATAGGAACTAAAAATAAAAATTATAGATGTGAACTAAGAATATGTTATCTGTGTTCATTTAAATATATTTTTTAGAATTTTAATGTAAATAATTATTAAGAGCTTAAACTATTTTCATTTTTCATTTTATCTTAATTTTATTTTTCCAGATTTTTTATAATTTTATTTTTTAAGAATTTTGTTTTAGAATTTTAGAATTTTTTTCATTTTTTTTTATAAATTATTGATTTTTTTTGTGAATTTTTTTGTTATATTTTTTTATTTTAGTTTTTAAAATTCTAATTTAAAATTTTCGTTTATATAAAATTTCATCTAAATGCCTATGTTACATGTTGAACGAAAAAAAATGCATTTTGAGTTTTACGTTATAAATTTATCCTAATTTTGAAAAATGCATTTTCAGAAATAAAAAACCAAACAAGTTTTTAGTGTTTTGCAAAATTAAAAACGAAAACAGCAAATCAAATGCGCCCTTAAGGTTTGAGATTTGGGTAGATATGGTTGTTAGTTGGGAGGCCTTGTTATATATGTTTTTAAATTATAAAAATAGTTATAACCTGATTTTTGAAAAAAAAAATAGTTATAACCTAATTTTTGAAGTTGAAAATTGAAATTTATTATGGGTGTAATTTCCAGAATAATTTATCAGGCCAAACATATAGAATAATAAGTCCAAACCAAACTATTTTTTCCATCAAAAACTTCATTCTTTAGTCATTCAATTCTGAATTTTTGAATGAAGTAACTTGGAATAAATGCATATATTTCTATCAAAATTTAGTCCCACTGCTATCAAAACCTTTAGTGTAGTAACATTCGAATCTAGAGCAGGAAGCATGGAGATTCGAGAAGAGAGGGTTTGAAAAATTGTCAAATTAAAAGGGATATGGATTTATAGTATTCATACAAATGTAATTAGTCAGGTTAATATTGGAATAGAAAGTGGATTAATATAGTATTTTTTTTAAATTTTAAAGTGATAGATTTATCGTGGGATAGATATATAAAAATGGTAGATGAAAATAGTGGTTTATAATTTAATATTTCCTAGAGTCCTCTAAATGCATTGTAAACCTAATTTTTTCCATTTTATTTTCGCACAAAATCATAAATTTTTAATTTTTATATATTATTCTCTTCTATGAAGTTTTCTCCTAGAAAAGTAAAAAACATCGGCAACAATACCAATAAAATTATGCATGCATTATAACAAATTTTAAAATTTCAAAATTACCCTAACTTAAAATACCACATGTGAAAATATCTGAGAATTTTTATGTCATACCACGTGTAAAAATATCCTAATAAAATAATGTAAATTATATTAAAAATTTGTCGTGCAAAAATAATAAATATTAGTGAAAAAATTGAAATTTTTTAAAGAAAAACGAATTATGCGTCTCTTTTTGAGATGCTCGTTTAATTATTTTCGATGTTTAAACGATAATCGTTTCGACCATTTGATATTTTTACAATATAGTTCTCGAAACGAACTTCAAGATGACATAGGTGATTTATGAATTCGGTTAGTGTGGGATCACTAGGAAATTTTTAAAATTAAGATGTTATCAAAATTCTCGAAATATTAGTTTGTAATGACCTATCTTGATGCGTAGTAACTTTTGCTACGGTTGACCATTTCGTGCGTCGTTAACAATGCGAGAAACTAGGTCGTGAGACTTTGAAATGGTATCAAGAATCTAATATTTCGACTTCGTTTGATATTCCATAATGATCTTGAAATTTGAGATAAAAACAAGAAAACACATTTATATATAGGGTAGGTGATAAAGGGAAAAAAACTAGTCTATACGGTACAACTGGAAAAAGAATCCAATTCAAAATAAAATCAAGGAAGATATGTAATGTAAAAACAAGATGGAATGTTGTGTGGTGGGTAAAAAACAGGGGGAGCGTCAGTGGCGAATCCATGATTTTATGTTAGCACGGGCGGCCGTTGATCGTCGGTAGCAATAAAATATT
>CAIGRK010267884.1:0-15646 GCA_903798315.1 Fraxinus greggii | reverse complement strand
CCTTTATTGGAGCCACACAAAGGCACTAACTTTTTATTCTTGAAGTAGCAGCTTCTTGGAATTTTGTGCCACTTGTTGGTTTTTAAATCTGGTTTATTTTGCTTGACAAATAATTAAGTAGGACGATAATTATCACCATTAATGTTTATTGTAAGCAAAAGTCCTCTCAACTTGTCATGACACAAGAAAGTATGATTAGCTTTGATAGAGAAAGTGAAACCAGATTCGACAGATTCATTAACTTGATATTAATATGTTCATACTTGAAATTAGATTCGACAAAAGTGTATTTTATATACTTATTTAAACTTTTAAACTTTACTTATTTATGATTAGTTGAGCTAATATCGAACTATGTTAGTGATTAATGTATTAATTGTAGGTAAATCTCGACTTAGATGCAATTAACGTGAAAAAAGAGATTTTTGAAACGTAATTGAAATTGATTCGAAGCAATTGATGATCAATCGAATTGTAATTATTCATTTGAAAGCATTAATGAAGTAAACAGATGAGAATTACAAGTTTTAGGTGCTAAATTCAACGTTTAGAAAGCTTGGGAACTTAGTTGCAAACTCTCGTAACTCACATCTATCTATTATAGATGATTGAGGAATGATGAGGACTAAATTGTGAAGATTAGAAGATGAATGACTGAAGGTGCAAAAAAAGGGGAATGATGAACGAAAGATGAAATCAGGGACCAAACTGTAAAGAAGACAGCGTGCCATGCCTTGCAATTGCAAAAAAATAGTCCTTATGCGTTGAAAATTTTAATCCCAATGCATAGCCATTTTCGTTGCAATTTTTAATCGGTCACATATTCTCTATCATTCTCAGCGAATTTTTGTAGTTTATTAGTATACTTTATGCGTAGAAAATGTATACCATGGTGTCGGATCGAATCTACGATTTTCAAATTCAAGTTCAAGTTCAATTTCACGCAATACACCTATGCTCTCCACGTCCTAATCCTATGGGCATTACTCGTACAACCACAAAAATCCACAACTCAAATATCCTATTAAAAATCTCTAAGCCTTTATCAAAATATTATATAGTCGAGATTTTAGATTTTGCAGGATTTCCATGTTTGCCCAACAACTTGATCGATCCTATATGAGTGAATTTGATTAACGTCATTCATCAGCAAACAGTTCTAGTGTGTGTATATCCATCTTTGATTATTCTTCTAACCTGAATCTTTTTCCTTCATACGTGACCTTTAGCAATTTTCATATTTGGGTAAATAGCATAGAACATCCATACCTTTCAATGTCATTGTGCAATACGTCCATACCTTTCATTTTTTTTAGCATTTTCACTCATACCTTCCACCTTTTATTGGGCAAAAGGTCATTTTTATCCATTTTTCAATAAAAGATGATTTTACCCTCCTATTCAAATAAAAAAGAAAAAGAAAAAAATGAATAACCAACAGCAACTATAGTCCTTAAGTTTTTAAAACATTACAAAGAAATTTTAAATTTTCCACCACCACCACTTTCACAACCACCAAACTGCCACCTATAGATTCACATAGCACCACCTTTTGGTCACCACGCCCACCGGATTCCACCACCACCAACCTCACTTCACTCTCCCACCGTCCTCCCCCACACGAATTTGAAGATTGGAGCACTTAGAACCCACCAATTTGGCCAGCTCCCTCCGTGCATCGCGCCCGTGGAGAGTTTTGGACCAAAAATTGAAACGGTTGGGGGGATAATTGGTTCAATTAGATTCATACACATTGTCGTTTGTGTTTGTTGATGGTTCGATTGATGTCAATTTGGGGATTTAGTGTTGTAGGATGCATGAATTGAAGGAGAAGAGTTCCAAAACGGACGTCCCCACTGTCGAATGTATAGATTACAGTAGAATGATTTAAGGCGGGTTTGATCGATGCGAGGCCATGTATAGGTTCGTCAAGGTGAGGGGCAACCGTTGTTGGTGGTGCGCGACCGTGGGTGGCGCCGAAAGTGGGGTTGCCGTGAAAGGTTGTATACAGCAGTTTGGTATTTTAAGCTACAAATGTGGTTGTTTTCGACAGATTTTATGACTAATACCGTGGGAGAGGATTTTGGGGAGAGTGAAGCGAGGCTAGTGGTGGTGGAGTCCGGCGAGCGTGGTGGCCAGAAGGTGGTGCTATGTGGATCTACATGTGGCGGCTTGGTGGGATTGTTGGTGGTGGTGGAGATTTTAGGACTTATCTATAATATTTTGATAAATTTAGGACTATGATTGCAATTAGTTGTTTATTTTTCTTTTATTTTTTCTTTTTGTTTCATTTGCATAGAACGGTAAAATCATTATTTTATTGGAAAAATGGTTGAAAATGACATTTTGTGCAATGAAAGGTGGAAGGTAGGGGTGAAAATGTCAAAAAATGAAAGGTACGGACGTTTTGTACAATGACATTGAAAGATATGGACGTTTTGTACTATTTACCCTTCATATTTCAATGATTAATGGAAAATTTATATCACAATGAAATGTTCTGTTAATAATATATTCATCTGTGTATATCTACAACAAATAAAACTTGACGTAAAACTTTTGGCACAATAAATAAATATAAAATGGAAAAAGTGGCATTCATGCTGTTAAGGGATAAAATTCAATATCGAATAAAGATGAAAATATAGACCAATATATAAGGACTTGAACAAATCATCTTAATAAGGTTGACTTTTAAGTAGAAATCTCGAGTCTTAATACATACTACAAAACTTGTACATATTGCTGAAAGTTGAAACTTTAAGAAGTCAAATTACATGCCATAAAATGAAAAAATTGTGCAGTGCACGTATGGAAGGAAAATTACAATTGTACCCTTTCCAATTAATCTGGAGTTTCCTAGCTAACGCATGATTTTCACTTGTTTCCTGGGACTACCCAAAAACTGTACCATGTAAAACTAAATTTACCGATGATCAGTCTAGCGATTCACTTCCGCTGGCCCTTCAAAGCGAAGGTAGTCGTACATGATTCCTTTGAAAGGATACCCACCTCTTGATTGCTTTAGATAGATTATATTTCTTCCATGCACGAGTTTAAATCCCGGTACACTAATGCTATATAATGAGTATAATCCATGACGTCCATGTCTCGCAATTGCATTATCCCTTCCTATCAACCCTGTAGTAAAGTGAGGGCGTGGTGTGAATGGGTTATTTACTCGAACCTATAAGAAGACACAAAACAACGTTAATAGATACATTCATCATTATTATATAAGAAATGAAAGATAGTTTTTTTATTTTTTCCAAATCGTACTTGTATTTCGGAATAAGTGGCAGAAGCTAGTGCTATCCGGAGTGTATATGTTTGTGTCCTCACAGCATTTGTTAAATCAAATGAAACTTGCCATGTCGTCGGCATGTATGTACTATTTGTTCTCCTGCAAAATACGTATTTATAATTTGGAATTAATCTCCAAGTTTATCATATAGATGAACAGAATGACCATCAAAGCGTGTGCTAAGTACCTGTTGACATGAGCAAAAAACCAATCTTGTCTGTAATCACTGGTGCCAACAGTGTATACTAGATCTTGATCGGGGTATAAATCTGTATATCGATCCCACAATCCGTATTGTCGATACCTGAATATCATAAAAGGGATTATTAGAAATCTTTAAGAACATTTTTTTAAAAATAAGCTGAAAATGTCACATTAATGATCATCCTTTAATAAAAGCTTACTTCTGAGTTTGGTTGATAAATAAACGGTTCCTGAACTGCGGCGCTGGATCGGGGACGTAGAACTCTGCAGGAGTACGATCGGGAATCCCAATTTCCCATAGGGTAGGACCATTTCTTGGAGGTCTATATACAAGATTGCCTAGTGGATTTTGGCTTCCTGTACCAAAAATCATAATTTGAGTGAAATATGTTTGTTTTCTTCATAGATTGAATTTAGGAACTATATTTCAATAGGCTACCTGGTATGATGACAATATCAGTTTCATATTTGTAGTCACCCATCACTCCTGGGACCCAAGCATTCAAGTTGTAAGTACCTCCTCGAACACCTCCTATTGTGAAGTAACCATTTTCATCCGTTTGATTCCAGAACTGATAACCCTAGTAATAATATTAAGAAAAACAATTAATATCTAACCGTGTTACTTTTATAAGTTTTATAGAAATAGATACTAAATTTATGTCAAATATAAAACCTTAGTGTCTGTCTGCCAAGATCCCACATCTCCTGGTGGAGCCAATCCCACATAAGCTGATTTTGCAGGCATGAATTCTCGATTAAGATATCGGTCATAAACTAATAATCGACCGCTAATGGTACCCCTTTGATTGGCATAAGGGAAGTCTTTTGAACGTGGAAAATCATATGGCCATTTTTGGATTTCTTTTTGCATCTGATGGAATAAGAGGAGTAAGGAATACGAGTTATGTTGGGGAGAAAAATCAAAAATAGGTTTTCAATAATTATCGTATTTTGTTTCATGAAAATTACCTGTTCTTTAGCATCTGTCCAAAGTGTACTTGTCTTGTTACTTGAACCTGAGTTGAGATATATAAAAACAGGCCCAAAGACTTTCTTCCACGGCTCTCCATTGCGCAATCTAACTCCAAAATGTGGACCGGCATAATGGTTACTGAAAAATACCTGGACGTGGGTAATTCAAAAGGAATTAGTGAATAAGAAAGTGTGAGTTAAAATGTTTACATAAAGAATATAGCCGAAGAATCTATTTTCCTATAGGTTGTCAAGAACTCTTCGGACTTGGTGAGGTTAAAGTGACCTCTACTAAAATAAGATCTACTTACAGCTAAGGAGGTCGGGCCAACATGAGATGTAAGATCATTTTTCACTGGGCCACCAACACGAAACTCATTGCTTGGTGTTATAACCCAAAATCCTATGTCTCGTTGAGTGCTAATCCACCCATGAACCAAACTATCCTCGTTGTCATATGAGTACTGGTACTTGTCGTCCACCTGATGAGAAAATTTACAAAGTCAATAGATATATTTCACTGGATAGATATGAGTAGGTTATATGGCATAGGAATCAATGACCACATTTAGGTTATTGGATCAATATTTAGACACGTACCTCTCCTTTGAGGGATGGATTGCCAGGATTTGTCAACAAAACAGCTTCTTTATAGTTGAGAACTTGGCCTACTGTACGATCACGAGCTGTTGGCATGATCCTTTGTATGTCATCTGATACAGCCATGTAATTGAACCTATATATCCAACAAAGTTAAAATGATCCAAGTTCACATCAAGTGTGTAATTCATTTTAAAGTTTGTAATTCTCATAACTTACGTTTCCTTGTCAAGTTTGAAAGCAATCCTTGATTCATCTATATTTAAATCAGGCCATCCTTCTAAATGTTCCATTATAGCATATGAATAGAAACCGGAGCTTCCACGCAACATTATATACCTGCAAAAGCATTGTGTTAGTTTAGGTGAACTCTATTTAGCTGTTGAATATGCTATCCACATCAATAAATTTAATTCCACCTTATATCGACAATCAAGGGGTATGAGTAACTATCGGAGGAATTCCATGTTCTGGTGAATGAAATTTCGATCATATCCTCTGTTTCCACTATAACTTTTAAACTTGTCCCTTCAAGCCTGCATAATTTAATGAGGTCAATTAGTATTTTCTATTGCATGGACTTGGATTATGAAATTTTAGACGATCCAGATTTTTTTTAACGGGATAATCAGTTTGTACAAGGGCTATTGACAGGGAAATTTACAGGTTCTGAAATGACAGCACTTATATGGTTGCCTTTTTATTTGACATGTCAAGTGTTTCATAGTATAAAATCCTGTCAAATTGCCCTGTACGCATAACGCAACTCTTTTTTTAACTTACTCGTTGAAATAACTTGTGCGCTGTGGTGGCCTACTCCATACCATGTCCCAATACCTAAATATGCGAATCCATGTAAAGTACGAGTTACTATTAGACGTAAAAAGGGATTATATAAATTGTTTGGTAATTCACTAAGAATATGTAGCAATGAATGTTTGCTTTTCAAGAACTTATTTTTCAACTTCATTTAAAGTATTTTGTATTAGTTTGAAAGCAACTCACCCTCGTCTGGATTCTTTGAAATGATATTCGAGGATATTCTCATCTCCTTTGTATTGTATTCCCGCGATCAAACCACTTGGAGATAGTAATGTGAGTTTAACAATGTCGTTGTCCAACATCACCTGCAAACGAAAAATACTTCTGATCACATACATGGTTTAATGGAGCAATATAACAGCAAAACGATTTTTTTTTTTTACAAATCCTCATCTTCTTCCAAATTTTTCCCTTCAAGAACCGTGTAAAACACATCATTGAAATTAAAAAAACAAATAAAAAGCGTATTTGGATCGTCGCATTGGACGCTACTATAGATTGTGGAGTGCGGTATACTATAATCGACTAAAAAAAAATAAAATATTTTTGTTCTTAATATCGTTCGATTTCTGGATATGTCAAAAATATTCAATATCACGAACAGTATATGAAGTTTATGTGGTAATTTAGGCTTACATGATCTTTCCATTTATTCAGTTTGACTGGGGAAGACGGCATCTGTTCCTGATCGGTCCTTCTGCAAATTTAATTATTAATTACATAAGTCAGCATTCGACAAAATAAAAGGGGAAAAAAGAGAAGCTAATTGACGGATTCTAAGTTAAATATGAACTCAGGAAAAATTGCAGTATCTATGGGCTTATTTGTATATTTTACAAATTTGAATGGAATAAAAATCAAAGTTTTTGTTCTCTTAATTTCCTGTAGTAAGTGGTCTGTTGCTTTTTGTTTTTCTTATACGCCTAAAGTCGAATTTATTAATTTCTTTATTGGTAAATAAAGCCAGTTGACTTTGAAGAATAGGCAACAAATCCAACAATGCAAGAAAATTAGTGAATAGTTGGATGCCTAATACCAACTGCCAAAAATGCTAATGGAGTATGATGCAAATTATAATTTTTTTTCTTGAAAATCGACCGAAGAATAGGAAAGGATTAATCTACTTGTACACATATTTTCTACACTTTGTGTTACGCTCTCTTATGTATCAAAAATCTAGCAATGCATTGAAAAATGTGTTGTTGAAATCGATGCACCAAAATCTGTCAATTCACCAAAGTGTAAATCAATATGATAACCTTTATGTACATTAGATGAAGAAAAAATTTGGAAACACCATTCCCGTTACAATAAGAATTTCCAAAAATCAAATTAATAAAGTTATTGCCTTATTTGGTGCAACTTATCTTAGATAAATGTTTTCAAAAAATTCAAATTGAATGTCTTACATAGTTATTACTTGCATGAGTTAGAGAATATCTGTTATCGTCTACATAAATGTAATGAATCCATAGATAAACTGAAGCAATTTGTAATGATCAAACCTGTTTGGGGTATTCGCAGCAGAATCCACATGCAAGAACAATGAAAACACAATCGCAAGAAACCCTAAAACTAAAAACCTTCGTGTCTTCTCCATTTTTGCAACAACAAAAGAACCTGCTAAACAACAATGTAGAACATCTTTCAGATTACAAAACGTAGTCGACTCAGCACATACAGCAGTAACATATAAAGAGAGCATGCAAGAGCTAGAACTACCTCGAAGAAGAAGAAGATGTCACTGGTCGAGAGCAGAAGCTTTGTATTGTAATTGTGTTTCAATTGATTTGTAGAGCAATGTTAATGGAGCAGTTCATGTAAGACTCTTATATAGATTATAATTTTATAGTAAACGTAATACAAACATGGCCCGGCACTTTGACTTAGGAATATTGTTTAGGTACGGAATTTGGTCTTAAGAATACACTTGTTAATTTGTTGAACTTTGGTAGAATTAGGGGAATTTCCTTTTGTTTTAAAAATGGAATAGGTGTCCTAATTTGTTGGTGCACACAATATTATCAAAATCGAACTTGCTCGACCATTTCAATCGAAACTGAATCCGAATCCGTCTGATTAATTCTTAACAACCTCATATACAAAAATCGGTAAAAGATATAGACTAATTGGCCTGACCAACCGAGAAAATTATTAGTAAGTCCGCATGTTGGCCCACCCATTTATAGCCGAATTTTTCAATGCTTTGTTTAATTGTCTCCGATGTAGGATCAATTGTCATATCCGTCATCATAAAACTGAAATAACCGAATTCAATTCAAGAGAATTCTCCATAGTTGTCGTATGTTTCACATGTATGAGACTTGTACAAGTAAAACTGATTCTTGGTATCATGTGTATGAAACTCGTATAAATAAATTGATTCCTAGTATCATATGTACGAAATTTGTACAAATAAATGATTTTCCTCTTGGGATCCACGTTAGTAGCATAACTTGATATTGGTTAAAGTCCAATTCGTGAGAAGGGAAATTATTGCATCATGGAGAACGGAAATGGAAATAAAAGCAAGGCAAGGATGGGGCTAACCCTTCCCTGGCTGCCTTCAGTCTCCATTACATTCACATCACATGAATGAAATTTCACAGGGAGATAAGTTCATCGTCGGGTAGAAAATAGTCCAGATCACCAGCTAAGATCCCTAAATGATCGCTCAATGATAAAGAAGGATTTAGAAATTGAGGTCCACGACTTAGAATAGATTGGCACATATGCAATTTCATTAGCCACATCAACAAATTCGTAAAATTTTTTAACTGTTCGTTGAATAGGTGATGGATGGAATAACGAATTACAAAGTTCAGCTATTAACGGGATATTTTAAGGATTATATTATATGTATATAAAAATTGACACATTGATTTAAACCCATGTGAGTTGGCAAATTTTGGTACATTAATTTTGATATTTTCCCAATCAATTGCCAGATTTTTTTATACATATGGGGTGGCAATCATAGGGTACACTTTGTGTGTACAAATAGTTTAATCCTAATTTTAAAGTTCATTGACTCAGTGAAAATTTTACGCAAAGTTCAGTAATGATTCGGGTAATTAACCTTACGATAGGTGAAGCCAAGACCTTTGACTGTTATATGTTTAATTATTTTTATTTTATTTTTTTTGGGGATGAAAGTTTAACTTTTGAAACTATTTCTTAATTATATAGAAGTTGAATAGATTAAAAGGTAGAAGTGCTATAAAGTAAAAGGAAAAATCATGTTGGATGGTTATTTGGTTGTAACGTAATGATGCAATTATAGAAATTATTATTTGAAATACCGTACAAGAAAAACCTAACCCCAAAAGTAATGATTTCTTCATTTATTTATTTTTTTTCAAATTTTTTTTTTATCTTTCTTTAATGTTAATAGCATATCTAAAATACTATAAAATTATTTAAGTAATTCACCACCTTATATAACAAAATTAAACGTAGCTTAAGTTTAATCATTAATGAGTAGTTCTGTTTATACTAGTTAACGTTGAACATGTGTTGTACATTATTATGAAATGTTTTATAAATGTTGTAAAAATAATATTTGAAGCGTGAATGTTAAATAATTTACAATTAATACTAGAGAATATATATACAGGACGATGAATGTTAAATCATTTATTTAATTTTTAATTAAGTAAAACTAGATGTTAATTAGCATATATAAACGTGAATAATGAATTTGAAATTCTAATTAACTTATAATATAATTAATAACACTGAAATGCATAAATAAAGATGAATATTAATTAAATGAATATGAATTTTAATTATTTGAGAATTAATAATAGAGAATTCATAAATTAATGAAAGCACACATGTGAAATGAATATGCCAAATGTACATGTACATTGATGATAACTAAATTGTTAAATAAATTAAATATATATTGAAAAATGAAAAGTAAAGTATTATTAAAATAATTGAATTAAAAACGAAAAGTAAAGTATTATTAAAATAATTGAATTATAGTAAGGCTAAGATTGTCCTAAAAATAATTCTCACTAGATGTGATATTTAATTCTAATTAAGTAAAATTGAATGTTAATTAGTATATATGGACGTGAATAACGAATGTATTTTTGAATGTGAAATTTTAATTAATTTATAATTAAAATCAATAACACTAAAATGCATAAATGAGGATGGATATTAATTAAAAGAATGTGAATTTTAATTAATAATAAGGAATTTCTATATTAATGAAAGCACACATATGAAATGGATTTGTCAAATGTACATGCACTTGATGCTAACTAAATTGTTAAATAAATTAAATATATATTGAAAAGCGAAAAGTAAAGTATTATTGAAATAATTGAATTATAATAGGGCTAGAATCGTCCAACAAAATGATTTTCATTTGATGTGATATTTAATACATTATAAATATTATTAATTAAAAAATTAACTTATTTTTTCGGATTGTGGTATATAAAATTAATTAATTATTTCTTTTTGACAATCAGATCGACCCCAATTTGATCCCCGTTCAACCTTTCTCCTTGACCCTTTACTTTTTTTTGCACACATTTCATTTCGATTTTCAAACCGAAAATACTAGCCGCCAACTATTCGTCAAATATTATCTGGAAGCCCATGGGAGGATTTTTCAAAGCTTCAGTTTAGGCAGTTTGGCCCAACATTTTGGCTACTTTGCAGTAATTTGTTGGTCAATAATCCGGTAATTGACGAATTGAAAAATAACTAAACCGAACGATTGCCCAAAAATTTAGACTGCTTGTTAATTATATAAAATCAAAGGATATAAATTAATCAAAACAAATGCCTACGTGTATTTAACCAAATTAATATTTAGACACATATTCGACGTGGACAAAATACTAACTCATCGAGTTTGTGATTTATTTTCAATTTCCGATGAGATTTATATACTCGATGGGAGCTCTAGAACAATGAAAACAAGAAAAAGAAAAATGTGTCAAGTCTTTATGTATTAAGAACATGGTCTCGACTTTCAAAAATATCTAAATCAAGAGTGTGCCTATTTTTCCACTTCCTACAGGCAAATTAATGAAGAGAAAAATGGACTTTTTTGTAGATAAAAGAATTCAAAGTCACGTAAATGAACTGAGCTGAAGTTTATTAGCGTATAACCATGTAGAATTCACACCAACTGCCAAAACTTTTCTAGAAAATTTGTTTGGAGAAATGACATTCAAGTTGGGAATCTTAAACGAATCAATAATTGTCCCAAGACTGAGTCTAGCGTTGACAGAAATGAAGTGTTTTCCATAAAAAAGGAAAATATTCACAAAATTCCTTTTCCATAGTTACACCAGGAGGGTTACCCTATACTCGACCTCTTAACACAAAAACTACTCTTCTGCATCCTCTTCTCTGTCCCCTTCAATGGGTTCTAGTTCTAAGGGGGGGTTAAACGCCGCGGAAAACAATAATTTCCTTCTTAACTAAGATGCTTAAACTGTATCCAACAGAGGTACCTATCTACCTACATGCTTTCTGAATGGAGTAGATACTTTTCGATGTCCTCGCTTATCAATATTTGCTGATGACCCTTCAAGACGAATATAGTCGTACATGATTCCCTTCCAAGGGCTCCCACCTCTTGATTGAGTTAGAAAAACTATGTTTGTTCCAGGGAGAAGTAGAGATCCCGGTACACAAATACTGTATAACCAGTACAAACCATGAATGCCATGCCTAGCAATAGAATTGTCTTTGCCTATCAGTCCTGTCGAAAAATGAGGTACTTTTGTACTTGGATCGTTCATCCGGACCTAAACAGCCAAATTTATGTTGAATTAAAGAAAGAACTTATCTCTTACAAGTGGAAAAAAAAAGAAAAAGAAAATAAAAGAAACAAGGAAGCTTGAATTCAATGGAGAGTATACCTGCAATTCAGCATCAGTAGCCGATGCCAATGCCAGTTGAAGTGTGTAATCTCCTTGCTCAGCAATATAATCAAGATCAAATAAAATTTGCCATGTGGTAGGAATGTATGTTTTATTTCCTGTATTCCTACAATGCAAGTTTAAAACTAGAACTATAAATAATCAAATAATCAAGGGAGCCAAAAAGCTTTATGCTATACCTGTTTACTTGAGCAAAATACCAATCTGTCTGATAATTGCTGACACCAACTGTATAAACTAAATCTTGCTGATAATACAGTTCCGAGTAGCGATCCCATAAACCGTACTGCCTAAACCTGTTGAGTTGCAAGTGATGTAAAGAAGGTTGCATGGAATTGGAATAAAAATCAGCGGAAGAAAACATATTTATCCATGCGTTCGTACTTCGTACATACTTTTCACCATTGTCAACGTATAGTTGGTTCAAAAGGATTGGGTTTGGATCAGGCACAAAATACTCAGCAGCAGTCCGATCAGGGATGCCAATTTCCCACAAGGTAGGACCGTTTCTTGGAGGATTATATACAAGATTGCCCAATTTATTTGTGTTTCCTATATATCATAAAGAAAAAAACAACTGAGATATACAATGTCTTTTCTATATAAGAACAGACAATTTAAGAAAGAACAGATCTTATGAGTTCAAACCTGGTTGGATGCTTATATACGCATTATATTTGTAATCGCCAATAAACCCAGGGACCCATGCATACAAACTATAATTCCCGGCTCGAACACCCTTAATTATGAAGTATCCCCTGTCATCGGCTTGTGTCCAGAATTGATAGCCCTGTGGAAATAGAAAAGGGACAGCAATAATAATGAAGAGAGCTAGGCCTAATAAGCCAGACTATTTTAAAGGAAAACATACGAATGAAGAAGAAAAACCTTATTTTCTCTTTGCCACGAACCAGTGTCTCCAGGAAGAGCCAATCCAATATAAGCAGAGCTTGCTCTTATAAGCTTTTGACTGATATAACTGAAACAATATATTTAAGTTCTTTAAATTTTAAATTTGTTTCATTTAGCATTCCATAAAATGAATTACAGCACTGATGCCTCCATTCTCCTGGTAAAATAACAATTTCCATAGGAGGATTTCTGTAGACACGATTTTTTAGCTAATTTATTTTTTTTCTTTGAATATTGATATCAGAACATAACAGTTGGATATACCTCTCAAGGACTAGTAATCGACCCGTTACTATACCACGTTTCTCAGCATGAGGGTAGTCCTCTGTCATAGGGAAATCATATGGCCAGCTTTCTGTCTCTATGAGCATCTAATTATATATCATGGTGAGTATCCAAATTAATTTAAATTAGTTATTCTTCTGGCGAACAATATTGATAAAAGTATCAGGTGATACCTGTTCTTTAGCATCTGCCCAAAGTGTGAATGGATTGTGATCAGCAGAAACCGAATTTAGGTAGATAAAAACAGGGCCAAACACCTTTTTCCATGGTTCTCCATCACGGAAGTTTATCATTAAAGGTCTTCCAGCATAATGGGTGCTAAAGAACATCTGCATAAGCATTGCATAGGAAAATAAATGCATAGTACATAGAAATGTTGGACAACTGTTTATAATATCTATGCAGGACGTTCCTAAGAATATTTGAATAGAACTACCCTCTTTAGGTCGATTTCTGAAGGTAACGATATAAGCTATTGTTTTTTGAATTTACACAACTGCTAACAGGATCTTATGCTTCAAAAGTAAAGTAATATTTGCCAAAAGAATGTAAATAGAAAACACAACACAATATTTATTGCTTAATTCTTCCACGTTTACAATTATTTCACACAAATCTATGTCATGTGACATAAGGACACAAGTCAGTCATATGCAATACTTACAGATAGGGCAATTGGACCAGCATGAGAAGTGAGGTCTTGCTTGACGGGCCCTGCTGTTTTGAACTCATTGCTTGGAGTGATTATCCAAAATCCAGAGGGCGGGTTGGTACATATCCACCCATGGACTCGACAATCCTTATGGTCACTTGAATATTGATACTTGTCATCGACCTGCAAGCATAACATATTTAACAAGTTACAAATCTTATAGTTTTCTTGACTTTTTACAGTGCCAGGGCCTCCTTTTCGTTGTTTATTGTGAGTTGTATGGTTCTTATGGTCTTCCTTCCATTTTATTATTATTAAGACCCCCCAGTATTAGACACTTCAACACAGATAAATAAAATATATGTTTGTTAACATACACTTTGAAGCTCGACGTGTAATCCTTCGGAAATACTATTATCACCTACAAGATTCAATTAATTGAAATGTGCAATTTACCTACCTCTCCTCTGAGGAAAGAATTGTCAGGATCTGTCAGAAGAACTGCTTCTGGGTAGTCTAGAATCTGACCTCTTTCGCGGTCTAGTCTTGTAGGCATGATCCTTTGCCTTTCATCGGATACTACCATGAATTGAAACCTGAACACACATCACAGGATATAACAAACATTTTGTCCTTGACTATATGTGTTACAAATGTAATTGTATTTAATAGAAAGTAAGGATGTCCACACAAGTTGGGGTTTAGCTTAAATGCTATTCGGCCTTGAGACAAATTAATATCGGGCCAACCCTCTAGGCGCTCAAAAGTTGCATACAAGTAAAATCCAGTAGAGCCACGCAACATTATAAACCTATAAAGTACTTTGAAGTTAGTAAAAGTTCACTAGCAAATGAATTAAATCTCCACAGCTAAGTGAATAAAATGGACTTACACTGCACCTTTTGTCAATATTTAGTGGAAGTACTTCATTTGAAGAAGTCCATGGTTTCATGAACAACAGCTCTACTTGGTTTTCATCTTCCTTAATAACCTGGAAACTAGTCCCTTCAAGCCTGGACCAGAACACATTTATCTTAGTTACTTAGCTAATAGTAACTGTTCGAAGGAGATGACATTTTGGACCTATTCGGAAGCATTTTCAATCTCTTTATACGGCCAATGTGTCAAAAAATGATAATGCAGTTGTGTCTGATCTGCAACTATAGTTTTTGAGAAAGAAACGACGACTCTGGAGGAAATAGAAAGGAGAGAAAAACTCACACGCGCAGTTCCGAATCTTTTCCTAAAAAACACTAATTTAGTAAATCTATTCACAAAATATTTCCTTAATATTTCAAAAACACTAAGTTATCATCCACAACTCATGCTTTCAATTTGCCACTATGATGCAAGGATACTTGTCGAATCATGTTGACAATCCTCGAAACATGTATCCAACAAGCCACAAGCCTTTGTTCCATCTTTTATACTGACGTGTCTGTCCTACTTTTCCAAAAAATCACATGATGGCGTGAGCATGTTCATGTTCCTATCTGTGCAACTTAGATCTGTCATGAGCACCATCCACCTTAGTATGTGCAGTTCTCATGATATTTACATAAACGAATGATGGGACTTACTTGTCATAAATGTCGCCGGTATGTTCTGGTTTGCTCCAAACAACGTCCCAATACCTACATTTTTTGGACAAGAATTAATAAAAAAATTTGATTCTAGGGCTATAGTTCAAAGAAAAAAATAAAATAAAATAGATAAACATTGAAAATAACAGTGTAACACTACCCTCTATCGTTTTCTTTACGATCACTTTCCAATAAATTATCAATGCCATTGTACTGTATCCCGGTGATCATGCCCCCAGGGTTAGACAAAGTAACATTGACAAGGCCATTATACACCACCAACTGCATATGTGGATTTATACAGCAAAATTGAAGATGATAATAATAAGAAAATAGACAAAAAAAAAAAACATTAATGCTATTTTACGTATTCATCCAATATCTGCAACTGGAC
>CAIGRK010267772.1:0-10168 GCA_903798315.1 Fraxinus greggii | reverse complement strand
AAAAAAAAGAAAAAGGCTTAGCCTAGCCGAGCCGTTAAGTCATTTGGCTCGGCTCTACTCGGCTCGACTTATGAACAGTACTACCAAACTCCCTCCATTTATGTCGGATTATATATCAAGTGATAAATTGGAATAAAACTTTATTATGTTGAACTATTTATCCATAAGAGTTGCGACTTACAATCAATTTATTTTATTTTATTTTTTAAAAAAAATGCTGACTTAAAAGTCAACCAGATGGTTGGAAAACAAAAAATATCTTTAAAACCAATTTAAAAGTTAATAAGTCCCGGGAAATAGACGTTAATTTAAAGGGGGGAATTTGAACGGAGTGGCTGGCACAACACAACGCGCAGTCCTCTCTCTCTCTCTCTCTCTCTCTCTCTCACACACACACAAAAACATATACTTAAAGAGGGGAGAGGGAGAGAGAAAATCTATCCTTAACAGACGTGTTTACCTGTACATACAAAAATTTGTCTCTATATTTTTAGAATAATTATTTGGGTTTGGTGATTTTGAGGAAGGGAAAATTGGGAATGGGAGTGAATGAATAATTGCCGGCCATTGATTGTGATATTTGGACCGCAATTTGTGTGAATAAATCGGGGATTTAAAACTCTCTTCTGTTCTTTTTCTAAGCCCTGCATTTTGGTTGGTAATTTTTCTTCCCTTTATCCTCTCTTTCTTTATCTATCTTCCTCTCATGAATCAATCGGATTTCAACTATCTGTTGTGTAATGATTCTTTTCTTTTTCTTTTTAATCAATGTTATATGAAATTCTTGATGTTATGATGTTGTGATTTCCAATTATACATGTTTTCGGACCAATTTTTGCATTGATCACTTCTTTTGATATGTTCATCGTAGCAATGTAGGTTTTGAATATTATCTATAAGAATTGATTTATGTGTATTTTAATAGGTTTCCTTGCATTGTAATGAATTTGTTTCATATTTTTCTATTTTATTTATAGTGAACATACCAGATAACAAAATTTTGAGATATTGTGATAAATTTGCTGCACAAAGGGGTTTTCAGTATTTCGGTATTTTTCCTGAATAACAATGAATTTCATATGTATAGTTGACTAATGTATACATAGATACATACAATGCGCGTACAAATTGTGTTTATCTGAATATGAATATCTATTCATCTTTCAAGTCAATATTAGAGTATCATTGGCCAATTTTCTTACTGTGTGATGTGATGTTAATATGTGCCTTTCGATTTATAGCATTCGTGAATATCTAACTTACCTCTTGCAAAAGGTGTAGGCATTTAGGCAAGTTTTTGGCTCCTGTGATCGAGTAAATATTGTGTCTCTCAAGTTATCAAACTTGTGAACTGCAATAATGAGTGACAACACGTCAGGACCTCTAGAACGCCATGCCAGGCCAAGTAAGTGTATTTACTTCCTAGTTCTAGTATTTTCTTAACATTTATTTAAAATTCATGGATCAGTTTAATTTTTAACTTTTTCTAATGTTATTTGTAAGAATTCGCCAATTTACTCAGTTGAAAAACTTTATGTGATGGCTGATCCATTGGACCACATACATAGCAGTAACTGCAAAATTATATTTCTGGTAATAGTCAGAAGTTCCGAAACCAATTAGTATAGAAACAATTTGAAGTCTGGCTAATCTTCCATTCTAGAAAATGTTCTGTTTGAAATCTTAATGAGATGGCTTGAATTTGAATGTTCTGTCTTGAAATCTTAATGAGATGGCTTGAATTTGATCTTCATAGTCAAGACTCAAGAATATCATAATATAGTAAAAGATTTTACATCTGGACAATGCTACAGGTATTACATTTTTTTGCATTAAATGTTGTAAAAGAACATAAATAACTACCAGTTTTGGGTTCTGAGATTAACAACATGGACTTTGTGTGATTAAGAGTCCCGTTTTGCAAAATATATTCAGGTCTTGAGAAAGTTGATATTGAGAACTCTGAGGATGAGAGGAAGACAAAGATCAGGTCTCTTAGGAAGGTGGCAATTAGTGCCTCCTCGAAGTTCAGGCATTCTTTGACTAAAAAGGGCCGCAGAAACAGTAGAGTTATGTCTGTTGAGATTGTAGATGAGCATGCTGAAGAGGAATTGAAGGCTGTGGATGCCTTACGTCAAACACTTATCCTGGAAGAACTACTACCTGCAAAATATGATGACTATCACATGATGCTAAGGTAACTTTCTACTTTATTCTGTATTCGTAAAATGCTATACTTTATTTACTATGATGTAAAACTGGTTTGCAACTAGAAATTGGACTTCCTTGATTCCGAGATGGATTAAACAAACACCCAAACTGTACTTCAGAACTCATGTACCATTGTTACATTGCGAAGAACTTCTTCTCCATTTCTGGATGTTTTGAGATTGTGGATGTTCGTGAGAGTTGTGTCAGGAATCCTTAGTTTGATTTAAATGAGTGTAAAATTTCTATTATCTACTGGGTTCTGTACTCTTTAGGCGATCCTTAAGACCAAGATCCTCATGTATAGTAGGTTATTCTTCTGCTGAATTCTTGTGTGGCAGCTCTTCAGATTCTGATCGGGAATTATTGTCAAATACTATTGATTGCATATTTTCATATTCCATTTATCTGTTCGAGAAACTGAACTCATCTTCCTTCAGCTAGTAAAAATGGAAGTCAATCCATTTTTACATCATTGCCACGCTAATTTGGAAAATTAGTTCATTATTTGTACAATTCAAGGTCTTCAATCATTGTCACATTTATTTGGATATATATGATATTATTTGTACAATTGAAGAACTGTCCAATGCTGAACGAGACAAAAATTTTCTTGTCTATAATATGAGGTCAAGGACCCTAATTTTAAAGAAATAAGAATAACGGTTGTTTTTGAATTGCTTTCATGTGATGGTATGGTATAGGTTCTTGAAGGCCAGGAAATTTGATATTGAGAAAACAAAGCAAATGTGGGCTGATATGATTCACTGGAGGAAGGAATTCAATGCTGATACAATTATGGAGGTATTTATGATATTAATATGTGGCAGGCTGTTTTATTTGGAAATGCATATCAATTGTTCAGAAGCTCATAAAACTATTATGCATCTGATTGTCATTTGTTTCATCGTAAATTCTTGCTAGGATTTTGATTTTAAGGAGAGAGACGAGGTCCTTAAATATTATCCACAAGGGCATCATGGAGTTGACAAGGATGGCAGACCTGTTTATATTGAAAGACTTGGGCAGGTTGATTCCACCAAGCTCATGCAAGTCACAACATTGGACCGTTATCTTAAGTACCATGTCCTGGAGTTCGAGAGGACCTTTATTGATAAGTTCCCGGCCTGCTCCATTGCAGCAAAAAGACATATTGACCAGAGCACAACCATTTTGGATGTACAAGGAGTGGTATGTAGCAAGTTTCTTATACTCATAATTTCTGTAAGTAAATTTGTTAGTTTTCCATAGACAAATGTTTAGACAGACAAGAAAGGCAATTTACTTTTTCCAACTTCATGTTTCAGACAATATGATTGGTAAATCTGGCCTTTTTGTCGATCGGTTTTTCTTTTAGGATAAATTTAATGGCCACACTCCGAAATGGTAGAAACCATTTAAATATCTTGTAACAAATAATGTAAGAATGGACTTCATTTAGTCATTAATTTGGTAAAGGGACTGAAACAATTCAACAAAGCTGCTAGGGAACTCATTCAGCGTCTTCAGAAGATTGATGGTGATAATTATCCCGAGGTATTTATTTTGCTTTCTTTTTATCTCCTAAAGTTGTATTTTTTTTTCTTTGTTTTTCATTCAATTGCAGATTTGAAATTTCCTTGTTCACTTGAATGCTTGTTTTGTTGTATAGACCCTCTGCCGCATGTACATCATCAATGCGGGATCTGGATTCAGGCTCTTGTGGAATACCGTCAAGTCATTCCTTGACCCAAAGACCACTGCCAAGATCCATGTAAATTAAATTCGGCTTACCTGAAGTTTTAACTTTATTTTTGGAATCAAATCAACAAGTTGCAATGTTTCTTTTTACCAGGTTTTGGGCAACAAATACCAGAGCAAGCTGCTTGAGATCATTGATGCTAGGTAGTTTCGTGAATAAATTATGAACTTTTTGGTATTGATTTTCTACTTATAATTTGATGTTAGTTCCCTTGCAACAACTGCAATTACCAACTAATCTCTTCTTTCCACAACTGATTCACAGCATTCTGTTTTTTTTTTTAAATCATATATTAGTGAGCTGCCTGAGTTCTTGGGAGGTACATGCACCTGTGCAGATAAAGGTGGTTGCATGCGTTCGGATAAGGGCCCTTGGAATGATTCAGAAGTTATGAAGGTCATCTATTTTCATTTTATCTTTTTAAGCTTTATTCCAAATTCCAACTTTTCTTTGTTGGCTTCTGATTTTATATTTCTGATTATTAACTACGGAAAATGCTTAAAAATCAATGTTAATCTGATTGTGCAGATGGTACGTAATGGTGAGCACAAATGCTCGAGCAAAGTTCTTATTTCATCTGTGGACGAGAAAACAATTTCTGAGGACGAGAATGCCAAGGTACTCGGTCTTTCATTATACTAACCTTGTTCTATGCTTTCACTGTTGGCTTTATGTCACCTTCAAAATATTCAAATCAGATGTCAAATCTGGGGTGTGCTCTCCTTTAAATTGGATTTAAAATGCTTGTGTGTTTGGGTGGTCCTTATGGTATCATATTACCCTACTTTTTTACATGTAGAATGTGAAGAAAAACAGCTCTTTCAACAAGGGAACAGATTCTCCGAAGGTTTCTAGGGCACATCTCTTTCCTGTTCATGAGGAAGTAAGTTGTAACAATTCTCAACATGTGTTGGCATTACAATCATAGTATATCAAGTTAGTCCAAATGACGTAGGTAGAAAGTTTTAAAGTTCCCTTCTAGAACTCCATAGTTTCAATAGTATACAACATATTCAGGATTGTTTAGAGTACAACTGTCTGACTAATCTCGATTTATCTGCAGGTAACCAGAAAGCCCAGTTCTTATGAGTCTGATGTGTATGCCCAAGTGGTAGACAAGGCTGTTGATTCAAATTGGCAGAAAGCAGCAAAAGGTGACAGATTTGCTCTTTCTATAAGTACATACCTTAATGAGGTTTTTAGAATTCCTAGATGGTCTTCGATTGTTGGTTAAATACAAATGCAGATATAAAATTTTTATATTTTTTTAGAGCAAGTTTGTCTAAGGATAAAATTTACTTTTAGAAACCTTTTTTTTTTGCCATGTTTCGACCTTTTTTAGAAGTTACTTTCATTTGAGGACTTTTAGTTCCAAAACTTTTTTCAAAAGTAAAGTCTTAAACTCACTTTTCAAATGAGCACATTTCCTTATTACATAAGCTTAGGTAAACATGCTCGAAGCAACCCTTGCAGTATATTTAAGATACCACTATTAATTTTACCTGACATGATCCATAGATTAAGACTAACAATTATATTTATTTAAGAATGATAATTATATTTGACTTAATATTCATCAAGAATTGTTCGTCGTTTTCGTCATGCAACATTGATATCGAGGTTCTTTTCAAATCTGCAGTAATCTGGTTTTAAGGCAACATTATCTTGTGAAAAGATGTTAAGAATATTATGATTCATAGATTAAGACTAGCAATTATATTTATTTAAGAACGATAATTATATTTGACTTAATATTCGTCAAGAATTGTTCAGCATTTTCGTCATGCAACATTGATATCGAGGTTCTTTTCAAATCTGCAGTCATAACCTGGTTTTAAGGCAACATCATCTTGTGAAAAGATGTAAGAATATTATGAACTTACATTTAACGTCTTTTTCCCATTTCTCTACTTATAGCTGCAGCTTATTTCCCCGTCCACAATACTTGCAAGCCTTCCGAAGGACTTGGCAATCATCTCTTTACTGGAGTTGTAACCTTATTCATGGGAGTAGTTACTATGGTGCGCATGACACGTAACATGCCAAAGAAACTCACAGATGCCACCCTCTATTCTTCTTCCATGCACGGTGCTGATGATTTGGTCAAAGGTCAATCTATTGGCTACGGATTGCCAGCTCCTGCCATTTCAAGCGCTGATTACTTTGCGATGATGAAACGCATGAACGAGCTCGAAGAGAGGGTGACTGTTCTTAGCAAGAAACCAACTACCATGCCACCCGAGAAAGAGGAAATGCTGAATGCCGCATTGAATCGTGTTGGTATGCTGGAACAAGAGCTTTCAGCTACAAGAAAGGTATGGAATGGTTCTCTTGATAATCATTTTACATAATTTTATTTAACAGATTTACAGATGCAATTTATATTTCCTAAGACAAAAATCTGTGTTATATAAAACAACTCGTCCTTTATGTATCATTCTAAATAAGATTCAAAAGGTTTATTTATAAATAAATAAATAAGTTTTAACAAATGTTTTTGTTGATCATAACTGGAAATATGTATGTTATTTATTTCGATAATAACAATCTCTTTCAGTACTAAGAACTGTGTTATCTGTACACGCTTAAAAATAAAAAGTTGCTTAAAGGAAGTTTATTTTCTGTTTTAAATAAGCATTACGAAACATGCTCCAAGCTAGAGTTGTCAAAATATCAAGAATGCTTGAATCTTTGGAGGCAAAAATTCTTTACACCTATTATCGAATTTGCAGGCTCTTGAGGATGCTCTTGAGCGACAAGGGGAGCTCCTAGCCTACGTTGAGAAGAAGACGAAGAAGAAGAAGAAGTTCTTTGCTTTCTAAATGCAGAGATCTCTTTAAACACCATCCAAGAGAACTCCATACAAACGTTTGGTTTGCCATATACACTGAATTTGAAGCTTTTGTATATTAAATTGTTTGCTGTTGCAATAGCTTGAGTAATCTGTGTGTTTATTGCCATTGTTTTTAAGCTCCAACAGTGACTTAAATGTGTTCGTCCATGAATGAAGACTCAATCTCCTTAAAATATACTACAATTTACATTTAAGGGTGCATTTGATTGCGAGCATGAAATTTGCGTGGAAAGAAAATAAATTTTAAGTAATTCAATTGTCTAAAACTTATTTGTATAACAATTATTAATTAGATGAGTTTGATTGATTTAGTTTTCAACCTAGAAAATATTATATTTATTCATTTTTTATTGATTGGTAAATAAAAGAGAGGGAATAGATAAGAGAGTGAATTCTCTGAAAATTAAAATCTTACTCCCATTAAAGAAAATATTTACTTGATTTTGAGAAAAATATGACCACGTTACCAAAAATAAGAAAATGTTTTCCATAAAAAAAAAAAAACCAATCAAATAGCACAAAAGTAGGAATTTTGATGGAAAAAACAGTTTTCATTTGTATAACAATTGTTAATTAGATGAGTTTGATTGATTTAGTTTTCAACCTAGAAAATATTATATTTATTCATTTTTTATTGATTGGTAAATAAAAGAGAGGGAATAGATAAGAGAGTGAATTCTCTGAAAATTAAAATCTTACTCCCAATAAAGAAAATATTTACTTGATTTTGAGAAAAATATGACCACGTTACCAAAAATAAGAAAATATTTTCCATAAAAAAAAAGTCAATCAAATAGCACAAAAGTAGGAATTTTGATGGAAAAAACATTTTTCATGGAAGATATTAACAATTAAACGCACCCTAAGTTGAATTGAATTCCTGGTGTATTCTTCAGTTTTTCTTTAGTGTGAAAGCAAGTCTATAGCAATATAGATTTGCAATGAATATCTATTATTTCAAACATCACTCAAAAGATCTCAGGTAAATCAAACTTAAACCACACTTCAGAGTTCCTCTCAACATGTGTAAAGAAATCTTAGAGATTCTCCACCCCCATCCTCCTCATGTAAGATAAGTCTTTACCAGCAAAACTTCTTTTTCTGTCAAACAAAGAAGCAGAAGTATTAGCAACAGACATGCATACAACCGTGCACAAATTTAAGGCAAAAGCAGACGGAAATGGATCAGTGTGAACTCGTGTGTGAGAAAAGGAGAGTTTTGAGTGATAAAGAATGTTTGGCTCCAAAGGAAAAATTAAAAGTAGTTTTGGAAAGTTAACTCTTTTTTGAAAAAAAGTGAGTTTGAACTAAAAATCTCCTAAAGAACTACATGAATTTATACTCGTATTTTTCGTGTCGAGGACAAAGATTGAAAACTCACCCGCAACTTGGATTCTTCTTGACAGTCTATATATGCAAGCAGCTCCTCTTGCCTCATCAAAGCCTCATGCAGAGCCTGCTCAGTAGAGAGAATTTATTATCAATTTAGTTACCTTTGATTAGAATTAAAAATAAGTGGTCTATCTTATCCAGACTCAATAATATTTGTCGCCCATACAAATGTACACGCGATAACCGTGTCAACAAGTTTTCCTCGGCAATGTGGAACCAAATTGTACCCAATGTTGCATGTTATAAAATATACCTTTTTGGTGGCGATTAACTCCGCTTCTAGGGCATCAACTCGGTAAACGGCAGCGTTGAGCAGTTCTTCTTTCTCGTGAGGCATCTCTGATGGCTTTTCTTGAAGAGTATTCACCTTCTCTTCAAGCTCTCCCAACCTCTTCAAAACAGAAGATAGAAGTTCAGCTTCTGTAAATTGTGGAGTTGGTGAAGGTGGTCGAAACTCCTCCTTTGTAATCATGTCAAAGGAAAATTCTTGAATTGTTTGCTTGTGATGCGATGATGCATCTGGCAATTTCTTGGTGACACAGCACGATAGTGTACGAAAGAACACGAAAATGGTCATGAAGAAGGCCATAAGAGCTGCCAACATGCGATCAGAAAATCCTTCTGGGGCCTTTTGAGACATTTCTGTATTTAAAAATTCTATAAATTAGAAGTTCGTAATAAAGTCAATGTTTCATACTACAATAGAAGAGGACGAAAGATCTTTATAGCATTCCAATTTCAAAGTTTATCACCCTGAGGAGTGGAGACGATTGTGGAAGTAAAATCTAGAAATATACATTACAAACTAACCATTAGTAATAAAAGGCTTCGGAAGGGATGGTCGCTTCAGATGATTGTGGAAGTAAAATCTAGAAATATACTTTACAAACTGACCTTTAGTAATAAAAGGCTTTGGAAGGGATGGTTGCCTCTTCCATCCAAAATCAACCGCTTTGTCAACCATGGGAACATGCTCTTCATACCCTGACAAGTTCCCAACAGAGCTAGATGTTCCAATAGCCTTACCCTGAGAAATGAGTAAAAAATTACATGAAACCGTCAAGAGAACTAATCAATCCACAATTGTGGGGAACTGATAATCATTAATAGTTAAAGGTATAAATAATCAATGCATATGGAGTTTTTGCAAGATAGATGGGAGTTATAGCACTTTTTACATACATCATGATATAGGGTTATCCCTTTGTAAATAAAAGGAACCTTAATTTTCACCAAAAATCTTATATTGAGGAGACGTGGAACAGAGTTGAATCCTTATTCACTTGCAATGGATCAACAATTTTTATCCGCTAGACCGCTTGGAATGTACTTCCATTTATATTGTTGTCAACTAAATCTCTCTTGGAACTTCGAAAGAAGAGAATCACAAAGTTCAAAATTTGCAAAACCTACGACCAAAATAAAATAACTAATAATGAAGTTCACAGGCTTAGTCATACCTCCTCACGAACTGGAGTCAACCGAAGATGTGAATAATTCCTAATGGCTTTTGGTGAAGCAATATCTTCAGCTTCAGAACCAGACTCTGCAGTAGACGTATCACTGCTTTTTACCTGCTTCAACAACCAAATAAAAATAAGATTTCACTTAAATCTGACATGCTGAGGAGTTTCTGTGCCCAATCATATAAAAAAGCCACAGAGATCATACCATCGAACAGAGAGGATTAGCATAAATGGTCTTCCCCTCGCTGTTAAGAACTTTAAAAACCTGCCTTGCACGTCGTGCTTCACCATTAAGCACCATCTGCAACACAATGTAAAGCAATCATCTTTTCAAAGCGAAAGAAAACTGTAACAATGAAAGTATATATTTTTCACTCTATATCAATTCATTATTATTAGGACCTTTAAAATTCCCGAATTCTTCCATGGCCCTTTATCAGAATGAAGGCAGCCTCCTTGATCTGCACAGGTACACATTCCACCCAAGAATTCTGGCAACTCACTGCA
>CAIGRK010267670.1:0-10627 GCA_903798315.1 Fraxinus greggii | reverse complement strand
TAGGGAGGAAGAGATAAGTTCTTCCTATTGTGGGCTTCATGGAATTCACGAGCCAAGCCGTTACCATTGAGTTTTCAGAGTTCCATTGTTTCAGCAGTGTAGAGTCGGATGGTTTCTTTGTCTCGCCAGTGAGGTAACCAATCTTCCCCCTTCCGTCAATCACAAGTTTTATTATCTTCCCCCATTCTCGATAGTTCCTTCCGTTTAGCTTCTCGACTGAGAATTGGAAGGAGGAGGTATATGGGCCATTTAAACCTATTATGGAGGTGGCTTCTGTTTGGGAGGTGGCCTCCATTTTTGACATTTGAGTTCCGGGGTCATCGACCTCTTACCGTTGATTGGAATTTCAGTCATTGATGTCTAGGTTTTGAAGAACCTAGCTCTGATACCATGAAAACATACGTGATTTTTTGTATTATCTTCCTTCATGTACAATATGGCAACCTATTTATAATACAATGAAAGTAGTAAAAAAGGAAAAATACTAATCTCNATATGGGCCATTTAAACCTATTATGGAGGTGGCTTCTGTTTGGGAGGTGGCCTCCATTTTTGACATTTGAGTTCCGGGGTCATCGACCTCTTACCGTTGATTGGAATTTCAGTCATTGATGTCTAGGTTTTGAAGAACCTAGCTCTGATACCATGAAAACATACGTGATTTTTTGTATTATCTTCCTTCATGTACAATATGGCAACCTATTTATAATACAATGAAAGTAGTAAAAAAGGAAAAATACTAATCTCCTAAAAAAGGCAATAAATCAATCAATATAATTACAACATTATTTTTGGTACGAATTTCCGGTCAATCATCTTCAATCAATTAAGCCTCTAATGCAATCATTCGGGATTTCAACACTTAATACAATTGTGATTGTTACATGCATACTGCTTCACCGTTACTTATAGCTATTAACAGTCTTATCCTATGATATCTACCAATGCTGTTCATATGCTTGGACTATAGTTTGCCCTTCTATGTTTTCTTTCCCCAATTATAAATTCTTTTAAACATTTTTGGTTTTTATTGCTATAAATGGTTGTACCTGACTACGTTCTTAATTCAAACTTTGATTTTGTGGTATGTGAATCGGATGCAGTGGCCCTTTAATGAACGTTGGAAACTGCTTGAAAGGGAAAGTGATTGAACCGCGGAATACCACGGCAAAATATGTATCAGACCAGAAATCCTTGTTATAGATATGACATGGAACCATTTAGGGTATGTCATATGGAATTATAGCTATTGATCCTTTCATCACCTACCCCTGCCTCCAACTTTCCCCCTTCTCTCTCTCTCTATCTCTCACTCAAAATGATAGAATTATCTTCTTATCTTCCAAAGCTTCATAGGTAAGGAAGGACTTTTGGATGCTATCTACTGTCACGAAACTTTTGAGGGGATTTATTCCAAAGCTATCACATGCGGCAGATGGTCTTATTTTTCAGGTGCCTGCACTGACAGTTACATTGAGTACTTGTTTCAGAACTTAATATTCGTGCATTATTTTAATATTCTGCTCTTGATTCTTATTTAATGTATGAGAAGTTACTTTGATTGCATAGTTTTACAATAATGTCTCTCTGCTGATGTGCAAATCAGGAAAAATAGAAGAAAAAAGTTTCCACAGTGAAGGATCATTAGAGTGTTGTTACTGAGAAAACACAATATTGTAGGGCCAGTAGCAAATTTAATTGCTCAGCTCTCAACTTGTAATTTTTATCGCTACCTGTGCCTTTTTAATGTAATTATTGCCTATCTTTCTTCGAGGTTGCTATATACACCGTATTGTGGTATGTGATCAGAGTATTTGATATCTTCGAATCTTTTGCTCATTAATTAATAAATAGATGACTGTAGCCTTTGTACTCTAGGGCTAGGATGATCCTTATGTTCCTCGAACGCATGAGGGTCTCTTGAAGTGGAAATACCCTGAAAAGAATTCGGTGGATTTTCTCTTTGAGGTTGTTATTAATTTTATGATTTCTCTTATATTGCGCTTCCTATCTAAAAATTTGGTTGATCATTTGTATTGTGTTTCCATTATAGTTGAGTACAGGTAATACACTGGGCATCATCTTTTGTTATTCCCTTTTTTTTTTTTTATGGTTTACAGATGGTTGACAGCCGACAGTCGCTTTATCTATATGAGCGAGGAAAGAAGAAACTGATGGATGGGAATCGGGTTGTTTTTCCTGGTAATGATTTTATCAATTATTTTTCAGTGCACTTGTCACTGCCATCGCTATTTAGGGATGAAAAAAGTTCTGTTTCCAATCAAGTGACCAGCATTTGCATTTTATGCTCTGTGTAAGAGTCTTAATTTGCATTGTAACGGTACAGAAATTAAAGTGTCTTGCAACAGAAAATTGGAACTTCTATAATGTCTGTCCCCGTTCATTTGAGATATGCAACAAACAGATCAATGGGTAGATACAAAAAATAATTGAACTTTAGAACTGGCATATTCTTTCAGATCCTGTGATCTCTATCCTGTGTTTTCTGCTTTATGTTAAATTTGCAGAATATTCTTTATCTTTGCTCATCTGATGCCTCACTCAATTATGTACTCTTTCTGTATACTTCTTGGATTTTTACTTTGGCATGGGATTCTCAAACCAAAATCGAGTTAAGTAATTTTATGAGTCGAAGCAACAGTCTTATATTCCTGAAAGAGTCACTTCAGCCATCTGGGGGTGTATCCTTATTATAGAACGAGGTGGAATCAATTTTCTCAAGTATTCAAGTGAAATAGGAATGGATAGTAATGGAAAGATTGCCCTGGTTTTGTGTGCCAATTTGTACGGTGATATTAAAAAGATAAACAAATATTTATAATTTGATGCACTGATGTTAAGTTAATTGTGAAAACTAATATTCAAAATTTTGTGCTTTTATGTTTCTTTTTCCTCCATTCTTGCTAGTGCCTTCTTTGTCCTGTATGGCTGAAGAAAACCCTGCTGCCTCTATCCCCACCTCCTGCATGTCATTTATGTATAAAGTCGTAGTTCAGGTTCTGAAGTGATAGCTCACGCATTCTCGATAGTCCTACTTGCATGTTTTGGCAGGGCTTTTTGCAAGACACACACTTCCTGTTCCAGAATATGTACCTTGCTGGGTTCTAAAATTTAAAATATGAGAAACAAGAAAGTGTGAGGATTTTCGTTGGTCAGCATTTATGATCGTTTCTACTGCAATTTCCCTTTACTGCAAGCCCACACGTTATTCAGCCTATCTGGATGGTATAGAACAAATGAATTTCATTTTAAAACAACTTGCTCTGTTGTACACGAGCAATGCAGACATGCTAATTAGCAGCAGCAAACTGGAACTTTGTGTGGGATGTTAAAATGTTTGTCTTTGTTTATGATGAATTGCATCCATGTCATTTTAATGTTTCACTTCTGATTTATTGTTCCTGCCTCAGCCCCTTTTTACTCTTTTTATCATCCTCTGGCAATTCTCCCTCTAATCAATTTTTTAATGAGGTCATAGATGTGTCTGACCCCTCAATCTACTCGGGAAACATTATCGAGTGTTCTTGGAATTCTGAGGAAGACGTATGGGCGTGTATGAAGGTGAGGCTAGATAAAGGGACCCCAAATGATTTTAACACCTACAGGAAGGTATGTTTATATCCTATCATCATTATATATTGTCTCCAGATTCTTCATCTGCTATCAGACCCTGTAATGGTGTTTCCCAAAACTAAAACAGGTGATGAGAAGCATAAATGACAATATCACGGAGGAGATCTTGTTGAACGAAATCAATGAGATCATTTCCCTGCCAATGTATGCAGATAGGATACAGAGTGAGAACAAAGCCCACCAACACTATTATCCTTCGCGTCGCTGGTGACATATATATCAATAAGTGAAAGATGTTTCATCAAAAGAAGCTAGCTGTGCAAATGTTTCTGGGATTTAATAACTGTAAAGTTGACAGTACGAGGTAATGTTATCCAAAAGGATCATCTATAGCATTGCCTGTTACAAGGTCGTGACGTGTGCCGAACTATCTAGTAGTTGGCACACTTCCAAGTGATCCTTCACATCAGGGCTTGTGTTTATTCTCATAGGAATTGGCAAATAGTCTCACCATGTATATCATTCCAATTAGTTTTTTCTATTTTATTAGTTGTTTAGTTGTCAAGAATGTAGCTTTTTTAGGACTGGGATTTTAAGTTCTATAGCTTTCTCGGTATTGAAGGGTTTCCTTGAACGAGTATTCCTCTGTTCTCGCGTAGTTGCAATGTTATTGTTATGTGAATGAAAGAAAAATGTCAACTGTATTGAAGACTCGGTTGTGGCAATCTTTGTTGTGGGGACGAAAAATTCAATTTCTTGTCTCTTTGGTACAAACTGCTGTCGTGTTTAGGATAAACACTTAGTCCTATATTGGTTGAGATCAGAGATTGTAGAGTTGATAACAGCAGTTAGAATTTCTTGCACTTATAAATGAATTTTTCACTTTGTTTACAATTTTTTTTTTCTCTAATGTAAGAATGAAATTTTCATTTGAAAGGGATTTTATTATCCATCATTGAAATTTTTTGCTTATACGTTATTTATAACTTTTTTTTTTTATTACTTACAATTGAAATTCTTAGCTCTTATTTACTAGCAAGTAATTTTATGTAATTCCATTAATTAATCTTTTTTAATTTATAAATTAGTGAATAATACGACCTAAACCCAATTGCACATATAATATTAATTTTACGCGGTTAAATAAAGAAGGTTAGTATTAATTTAACTTTGACATTAATTAACCAAACACCGAATAAGAATTAGATTGAATCATTTAATCCTTAACCGGTCTAATAAGGTTTGTCAAACATGCCTTTTATGTATTTGTTTCTTGCCCTCATACTGTAATAACAGTAAAATTATATAATCTAAGAGTGGACGCAGTCTGGTTTTGAAGAAAATCAAGTACCAATGAGAATCTTAGAATTGGAACCATTGATTTCATATCCAGTTATAGAATCGAATCGGAACTGAACCGATCGGTTCGGATTCGGTTCGGTTCTTTATATTGAAAAATCATAAAAATAAAGTATGAAGTAACTTGTCAATTGAAAATAAACAAAAATAGAGTATGAAATCACTTGTCATTCTTTTAATCTAACAATAAAAAAAATCAATTGAACAAGGGAACAAATGAAAATTCACTCCAAAACTCAAGATCAACTCATAAAGGCGAAAAATTGATAAACTATTAAACACGGCATAAACAGTAAAGTTCCTATTGAAAAATAGTTTTTAAGAAAATTTGTATAGCAATAACATGATTATCTTTAGTAATCCTCAAGGATCTTGATTTTTGCTGGCTGGCCACTTTGGAAATAACGAAAATTTGAATTTTTATGACATATTGAACTACAAATATACATTTTTCCTATAGGGTTTTATCAAATTTATGAATTTGTAAAGAATTTACAAATTTATTTAGACTTGAATTTTGAATACCCATTAAAGGAAAGAAGAACCATGTGGATAAAATATTAAAGTGAGAAAAATTTTGGGGTCGATTGTTCAAAGATTTAGTGTAACTCGACGCAAGCAAAAAAGAGAAATTTGGGAAAAGCGAATGCACTACTGGTTCTCAATGCAATACCAAGACTTGGACCAGAACAGACCGGTTCTCGATGAATTGTCCAAAAATCAACCATTTAATAGAGGAGCTGAAACAGGTTCTGTTCCACCGATTTCGGGGAAAAATGCTTAACCCTAATAGAATCTAAGCCACCCCATGAGCCAAATCAGTTGGTCAATAACAAGATGATGTCTTGATAAAACTGTAATAGTTCAATTGCCACTATGCTCGATGTGATTTTGTTCGAGATTAGAACGTACATTCAATAGTATTTCCATTCATTCCTAGATGACATATGATATTGCCATAATTTGTCAAACCCGACCCGTACAATCCCGACGACTAATATTTGCTAGTCACGTCAAGAATCTGTTAAATGTTCTCGAGCTTGATATGCTCAGGCAATAATACTGAGGACATGATCAACCATCTGGGAGAAATGCAACTCTTAACCCACGATTTCGGGTCTCCTCGAGGTATCTACTTAGCTTTCTGGCAATTCTTAACCCAGTATGTCTCTTCATGAGATAAGGCTCATCCTATCCTCGTAACATTGGATCCTGCTACATCTCCTTTGTCCTATCAAGCTGAAACTCTAGCACCAAAGTTTCATCCTTATCCAAACATCAATTGCACAATATTAATCAAATAGCAACTCCTCGACATGGTGCTACACCCAATGACTCTTAAAATCAAGTAAGGGAAAAGGAAAGCTTGTCAAACTCAAGGGCAAGGCTACTGATGATGTTTTCAACTAGTTTAAATCCACTATGAGTATGCTACCCACATCTATAAATAAATGATCTCAATTTATTATTCAGGTATGCTTTTACACAATTTTCAGTTTATAACCTCACGCATATATTCTCTCTAATTTAAGTATCGGAGGGGAGATGATGTTATATCTTCGACGCCTTTGTTTCTAGTACTAGAAGATTCTGTTCATTCTCAATCATCAAGCTCAAAAATCAATGATACAATTTTTGGTAGCATCAACATCCAATAGAAATTCCAACTTTGTCCTGTTCTAACTGCACTAAGAGGTACTTATCTACGTCTCCATGCTGAACTCATCCAACAAAAAGTTCAGACATGCATCTCATTCATGAATAAAATATGACCGACTAATCGACCAACAAAAACTATACACGTTCAACATAAATCAAGGAACACAAAAAACCTAAAACTTGTCTTTCACGTATTTAACAATAAACAATAGGATAATGGCTGTCCAATACCACGTGGTTTCCTAGTAAAATCGATGTTAGGGCTTGTATGACATGATTTTTTAGAAGTCAAAAGGAGCTTTTGTGATTCAAAAGCTGCTTTTGAACTCATTTAGTTAATTTTATAAAAGTGTTTCTAATTAGAAGGGTTTTTAGAGGAAGTTGGACCAATATGACTTACTCTAAAAGTTCTTCCGAAAGGAGCTATTTTATAAATTAGTTTCCAATATTAAGAGCTCGTTTGACATAAATTTTGTATTTACTTTTGTTTTCCGTAGAAGAGTTCAATGAGGAAACTAACTTAGTTTTGTTTAGAAACTAATTTCTAAAACAGCTTTTTATTCTCGAAGTACTTATGCAGGAAGTTATATTGGACTAACTTTCTTTAAAAGCTCTTTTAACTAAAAGAAGCACTTTTATAAATTTAGCTAAATGGGTTTAAAAGTAGCTTTTGAGTTTCAAAAACTCTTTTTAGCTTCTCAAAAACGATGCCAAACGAGCCCTAACTAAGGTAACATTTAAATGAAACTCTTTTACAAGAACAAAAGTCCTGCCAAATGACCCTTAGCGATCTAAATTGTAGAAAGATTACTTGAGTCTCGATCAATATCATTTGAGGGCATATATTTTCCTTGCATATGTTCATCAGAATATGCAATAATGGAATGCTCCACTGCTTAATCATATAGCATCCACATAGCACCTCTGCCCTCTTCACAGTCCCAAGTGAAGCATTTGGTAGTCCACAACTACTGCGCTACCACATTCCCATGTCACCATAAAGAAGTAATAATCTTATCCTTTAGACGGTGCATCAGTCTAGTACTTTGTACAGTATTAGTTACTACACAATTGAAAGAGACATTCATCATCCCCTCAAGATCAGTTGATTTTCACCACCCATGCTCCCACATTTCTCAAATCTCTAAATCCACCCTACTCTGACAGAAGCACCCAACAGAAGTATAGAACTAGGCTTCATCTCAAATAGAGCATAACTTCAATACTATATTGAAGCATAATGCATATATATCTAGTTATTGAAGGGTGAATTAAGTAAACAAGAATCTGGGGTGACTGAAAGTGACAAGAAATTCTTGAAATCTGATGTAGAGTATGGAAAGCAAGTAGGGGGAGGGAGGGAGGGAGGGGGATGTCCGTGTCGTTTTTGCTCAAACTTTGAAGACAAGTTCATTGATTTAGCCTTCTGTGGATGACCTTCAACTTTATAGAAAAGTCCTGAAATAAACATTTATCCTTCCATCATGGCATAGTACTACTATTGTGCGTTCAGAGTAATAAGAAAATGGATAATCTGTTCTTCTCCTGCCCCTTTCCCGCAGAAATTTGGCTGATATACTACAAGTTAATGGCACCATATAAGGTCTCCTTCACAACAGAAATGTGATTCAGATGTTTCCAGGATAAAATTTCAACACCTCACGTTTGAGGTTCTCTCTCGGCTGATGATATGGAGGGAAATGAACAAGAGCAATTTCCAGCACAAGTCCGGACCAGTTGTTGGGGGTTAAACTGGAAATTACCACGCTGCGAGTATTCAAGAATCTAAACAGAATTGAACACTATATTTGCTATGGGAGGATCATTCACAAGATTTTTCGTGTACTTCCCTCCAACTGTTTTGTGTTAGGCAGGCTGGTCTAATTCCCTAGACTTCTGTTTACTGATGTAATCATCTCTGAGGCAAGGAGTGAGTTGTAGGACATAAAAATCTAAAATCGACGAATGGTTATAGAACGACAACCATTTCAAATTACAAATAAATCTTCATAATGCATTCTTGAAGTATAAACACATAAGAACATAGCCCTAATGGAGATGATATGGTCTCGAGTTTAACCTAAAAGCAGCTATACTTGAATGTTAGGGATTAAGATTCCGATGAGGAGAAACCAATAATAAGTGAAATGTAATCTGAAAAATGCAGATTATTGTGGTTCGCAGTCTGAATCCACTCAACGCCACAGTTTTACTTCGAAGAAGAAAAAAGACTACAATCATGTTACAGTAATCTCACGCCTCTCTGTCTCGCCCTAAATAATCATATCTATATGCGGCAATACTAGGACGACCTACTACATGTATACAAGGCTTAATATATAAATATTAGGTCGAGGGAGTAAGGGCGCAGTAGTATTAGGCTTGTGTGTCCAACATCGAAATCCCTCCAAAGCTTTAATTGAAACATAAAGAAATTACAAGCTTCATGATAAGAGTATTACAAGACCACCGAGTCCATTTAAAAGAACAGAAAAGACAATATGTAAAGTTTGAACAAAATATAGAAAGATTCACATGCTATTAAAAATATATCTTCTAAACAAACTAAAATCAGTAGGCTTGCAATATAGGCCTCTTACCAAGCCTCTTGATTTCTCTATCCATTTGGCCAGTAAGCATCAAGGCAAACATCTTCCAATCACATAGCAGAGACCAAAAGGGGTGCCCAAAAGTTGCTGGAACATTCCTTTCAACAAAGAAATGGCTATACCAAGCCAAACAGTAACCAAACAAAGGCGCGAGAATCAGGCACCGCCAATTGAAAAACACTGAGTATACCAAGCACAGAATACTACACAAAGTGCCCACAAAATGCCAACGTCTTGTGGCTGGTTTTGAGTGCTGGTTCATATAAAACGGCCAGAATTCTTCCATGCTTCTGAAATTCATAGCTCTAAAGTAATCTGGGCTAATCACGGATCAGAATTTTGATGAAAGCCAAATATTTGATTAAAACCAGAAAAAAAAAATGAAAACCCCGCAAAAAATATTGATTCTTGATTACAGTAAAACTTCGATTTTTAAAAGACCCAGAATTGCTATATGAGCTCGTTCAAATTTCTGGGGAAAACAGATAATCCGAGCTAGTCCCAGATCAGAATGCTGGTAAAAGGAGGTTTAAAGAATTCCAAGCAAATTCAAGAACAAGCCCAGCAGAAAATTTTGATTCTTAATCACAGTAAACTATGATCTTAGAAGAAACCCGAGATTGCTGTGTGGGCTTGATCAAGATTTTTGAACAAACAGATCAGTACCAGCTTTCAGACGTTTAAACCTTGATCAGGATTTAAATAAGAGTGGAGAAAAGAAAATCCGTTGAATGAGAATTTGTATCCAAACGAGATAAGAAATAAAACCGAAACAATTAATTTGGGAAAGTAAACGAAAAAGGTTGGTGATTTGCCAAATTGAAAAATGGATAATTGATTTCTGAAAATTCAATGAGTTTTAACGATGGAGAGACGGGGGGTTCGAGGGTGTCATCTGAAAATAGTTAATTGGTTGTGATCATTGGTCCTTGTTTTTTTCGTTTCCTTCTGGGAGTCAATTACGGATTTGTCCAATACTCCAACTGTCCGTAGTGGCGACAATTCTCAGTTTTATCGACGCCAGCCACCCTTTGGTATTTGGTCAATTGAGCAACACCAAGAAAAATCTATTTATTGTTCGGGCAACGCTATTCGTATAGATAATCTTTCTACGTGACATATATGTGATGGTTTGTAATTTGGTGCATTATTTTTTATTCACTTGTGTATCAAATTACAAACTACCACATATATGTCACGAGAAAAACTACCGATAATTTTTGAAACGGTGTAGTTAACTAATAAGTTCGACTTTACGTGCGAAATAATGTTAATTAAAGTAACAAGTCACTTTTAATTAGTTTCTAAGTGATTAAACATACGATCCAATTTCCCTAAGTTGAATTACCGCAATTGTAATATTTGGAAAACAATAAACAATGAACACCGATATGATGACGGGGAAA
>CAIGRK010267660.1:0-23809 GCA_903798315.1 Fraxinus greggii | reverse complement strand
ATCCAAACACATGGGAATCTATATATAGTAGTTGGAAAGGTTTGTCAAAAGACACAACCATACCAAGAAACACATCTCTTGAATTTAAGATTCGTAATTATTGGAAAGTAATCATATCAAGAGTCATGATCTCCAAAGGTCATGATTTTTCATGTGAAAAGACACATTTTTTTAGAATATTCCACAATATTCTACATGATTTTTCAACAATTTCACGTGTTTATTAGGCTTAATTTCTCATTCACCAAAAAAATGAATTCCACTTAAATAATCACTTAAATTGGCCACAACCAATTTCTAATTTCCAACATTATCTTTATCATTTTTATTTTTATTTTTTTACGATTTACTATTCTGTAAAATCTCATAAGAGTACAAAATCATTGACAAATAATAATTAAAGAGTAAGAGCATCGTCCCACGAGGAGTAATTCCAAATTATATTGTTCTAATTCGATATCGAATTCGAATGTAATCGAAGCAAAAGAGATTTTTAATTGTTTTTTACTTTATTACTTATCCGAATGATCATCTAATTGGACGTGAGTACTTTGTATGAGAAAGTGTTACAAGATTCCGACTCCACCTATTATTCTCATGTTTCAATTCTCGATCTATGTTATATAGTATAATTTTTGTCAATTGTCAATCTATAATCTAATTTTATTTAGTTATATCTTCCAATGTAAACCGAGCATATTCCTAAGCATGGCCCGAAATATCCCTTGTGAAGTATTAGCACTCAATTGCACTATTACCTATTTGATTGTACAAGTCATACACTATTATTTCTAAAATTTATTGAGCCTTATGTTGACATATTCTAAGCTTATTTCAAACCTCTCAAAAATAAATGAAATAACATATTATCTAAATGGTGATCCAGCATTCAAATAATCAATAAGTATGCAAATACTAATAAGTAACATGAATCAACTAAATAAAAGGTATTTGAGTTGAAACAGTAAAATAATAGGTTTTTATCTCTATTATGAAATTTCAACCAAGTAAATGAAAATTCATCACCTGAAACAAATAAGTGCAGGGGAAAGAAGTAGTATCAATCTCTTGTTTTAGATGTTCAATTCGAAACTTTAAATCTTCACTTCATAATGTAATTTGCCTTGGCTCTCTTCCTAGCGTTGTTCTCCACGATGTAGAATGAAGGTAGGTTAAAATATTGGTTGAATTGCCTTTTAAAACTCGGATGATAAAAAAAGAAAAAGATAAAGGGAAACGGAATATTTGTGTTGTACCTCCTTACGATAGCGTAACAAACTTGATGTCTTCTTGATTTCTGCCGAGCATGCCCTTGAGATCACATGAGCTATTGCCCTATGATCAAAGGGCTCAACTTCGAATCCTGTGCAGTTTGGTCATTGATTTATGTTCTTTGGTCAGCTCCCATCTTTTGCATTTGCAATCCTAGTTTTTAATCTTTCAATTCATGTCCAATTAGTCCTCACTCTCATAGTTATAAATAAAAGTCATCCTTTTAACAACGTTTTCATTCATTTTCTCCAAAATCGCATCCAACATCAAGTTTTACCTAAACAAACAACATTTACACGAAATTAAGTAATAATTTCCTAAATGTAATTCTAATATCCATTTTAACTGTCTAGATAACTACATAAACTACACTTAACACTTACTAAAAAGCAATATCTAGTTGGGTAAAGAAAAAACCTACTTTATTTCAACTTTAAATTGACCGATTGGCCTATCAAAAAAACTTTATTGGCATTCTCGTCTTTATAACTGTGTGCGATTTGTAAGTCTTATGTAATGTCCTTTGAAAAATAAAAATCATAATGTTTTAAAAAGATGATTATAAATATGAAAAGTTGCTATTGATAATTTGGGTACTTTTGATAAGCATGCTATAATCATCAACTAATGGCGGCTAAACATGCACCACACCATTTACAATTTAGGAAAAAGATAGATGATAAACATCTCAATTGATATAAGTTAGTGGATTTGATCTTCCCTACAACACATGATGATAAATAAAAATTCGATAAACTTATACGAAAATAAGAAAACGTATCAATTATAGCCTTGTGGAATTGGACAAGTAATTAAGTGGTTTTAATTGTGATTCCCACTGGTTTTAGGTTAGTGGAAGCAGTCACATCTTTTCTTAGGCAACTCACTTATGTTATGGGACCAAGATTTAGAGCCATGGATTTTTATGCATAATCTTTTCATCTCCACTCCAACTATAGCCAACGTGTAGAACAATTATTTAGTCCGTTAAATTGAAGACAATTAATAAAAGAGATGTGAAATTATTAGGCTATTTTTCGATTGAGTGCATGTACGTATATGTAGAAGTATGGCAAATTATCCGATATAAGACAATCCTTATAAAGAGGATAGAAGTTAGATATCTGTAATAAGTTTTCTACTTGTAATATGTTTTATCTTTTTATTTTTTTATTTAGAATATGATTTATTTTCTTCATTGATTTGAATAGGATTTATAATTTGTTTTAGTTTAGGATTTTATTTTAGTTTTTAGTTTCCTAATAAGATTATAAAATAATTTGCCTATATATACAAATACTTTGTACTTTTTCAATATTCAAATCAATAAATTCAATGCAATAAAATTATTCCCTACATAGTTTTTAGCATTTTACTTTATTCTTGTTTCAATAATTTTGTTTCCGCAGCAAAATTGGTATTAGAGTAAGGTTTATCCTTGACTAAAGGCTGCTTATGATGGTAGTGGTAAACATTCTTGTGATGATGATAGGATGATTGCAACACCAACTTTGGCCCAAAATTTGGAACGAATGATGGATATGTTTGAAGACACGGCTGGCAAGAATTTACAAACTTTAACTGCTGTGAATGTTGATTGCTCCAACGAGCCTAGAACAAGACAACAGGTGGCTAGAGAGTTTGTTCGAGTCCCATCTAGGTTTGAATACAGAAAAGTTATCAAGTATTCTACCAAGGTCTATCGAGAAGATAAAAAAGAATCTAATTTGAAGCACAGTAAGAATTTTAAAACACGATGTATCATCAACAACATAGCATGCAACGTGAAAATAAATCACGAGAGTAGTGAGAACTTGGTATACAAAGCATTGCTAAAAGCTTTAAATCTGAAGACTGAAAATACTCATTTTACTATCAAACTTCACACTTTAATAGGGAGCAAGAAATTCAAAATATGCAGGTATGTAAAATTTCACTTTCTAATGAAAAGTACTACAAAGATGAGATTTTATGTAACGTGGTAGAGATGGATGATTGCCATATACTTTGTGGATTACCATAGTACTGTAATGTAAATGCCACTTATATATGGCGATATAATAGGTATGTGTTTTAGTAGTACGATAAGAAGATTATTTTGGTGTTTTGTGATGAACAAATTGAAAATACCAGCGTAAACAAAGAGCAAAAGATTTGTAAGGCAGATGACCAGGATAAAAAAAGATATTATTTAAAATAATCAAGTGTTGCCAACTATGATACCACAACAGAGGTAGAAAAGCATATGGAAGTTGAAAACTCAAAGTATATTGATTCCTTATACATGAAAACTGACTATGAAAACAACTATAAAGATGAAAAAATATTCTGGTGAAATTGTAATTGAATACCCCAAGATCGATCCCCACTCTAATGATGAACAAATTGAAGTTCATAAGAGTCGAAGATAATGAAATTGAATTTGTTAGTCAAGAAGAAGACAAAGGTAAGACTTGTCAATTTTATTATTATTTTAAAAAAATGTTTTGTTGATCTCTCTGCCATTCGAATACCAAAATATTGCATAAACACAAAGAATTGAAAACTCTAATTTTAATATGCGTAAAAAGGGGATTCAAGAATAATATATTGCAAAAAAAAAATTAAAAAAAATCACTAGACGTTATGATAGAACATGAGAAATATGAAGAATTGAAAAAAGCACCATGACCTTTATCGAGAATGGACTCAAGGATGAAAAATTGAATCATGCTTCCTTTATGAGGAAATTTCACACAAGAATTGTATGTGAAAAAATATAATGAGCATGATAGAAGCGAAGTTGACTTCAAAGAATGCAATTGAAGAATATAACTATGTTCATCGGGAACATCGAGAAATGAACATTCTTTCATTATCAATATTAACATAAATTTCTGAGTATTTTCCTCAATGATTGATTGTCTTTTCTTCAACCAAACTTGGATTAGCTGTTTCAGCTAAGAAAGTTGTCTTATGTCTAACTAAAATAAGGTTCCTAGGTCATACCATTCATTTCGGAACACTTACACCAATTCAAAGAAGTCTATATTTTACTGGTAAATTTTCTGATGAAATTCTTGACAAAAATAGTCTTCAAAGATTTCTTGGTTGTGTCAATTACGTAGAAGATTTTATTAAAGATATTAGAATCATATGTGCCTCTTTTTTCAAAAGACTGCAAAAGCAACTTGACCCCTTGGAATCACGAGTGTACTCTAGCAGTTCAAAAAATCAAAAAAGCCATCAAAAGCATCACATGCTTATTTACCCTTGACCCCATTGCCTCTATTATTGCTGAGACAGATGCTTCAGACTTAGAGTATGGTTGTGTCTTCAAACAAATCCCTTCAAATTTATCTTGTTTTATTTGGCTATCTTTTATCCCTTCTTCTACACGACCCTCGTCTTGGACCAATTTTGGTATCAGAGCCATATGAGAGTATTTTGAGAAAATCGTGTCAAACTACTGTAGTTATAGTGTCAAAGGTCAAGCTGGTGTGTAGCCATGGATATCTACTGAATAGAGGTTTGATCGGCCCATGTAAGTCGGGGCAGGTGTTTTAGGGTGGTCCCCTTTGTAGGCTTTGGTGAATCGTCAGTCTAGCCTGTAACATTGTGTCTACAGTGGTAAGAATACTATTTTTTCTTGAATTATTCAATTATTTCTTTTTTATGTAATTGGTTTAGTACGGGTGGAAGTTCAAAAGAAGGTAATAATAGTATGTTAAATTATTTTTAAGATAATAATGAAGAAATTGATTATCAAAATAATGCATCTGCATCTGCATCAAATAATTTTTCAAATGATATCAATTCAAAAGAACTTCAAATTCTCAAATTGAGCAAAAACTTAAAAATTGGACTATCCAAAATGTAGACAAAAGATAAGAAAATTAGACTTTACTCAAAGTTATGTTATCAAATTCAAAAATCAAATTGTTTCTATCAATTTACTTTCAAAAGAATCTATCCTTGCACATAGGAAGAAATTTCAATATATTCGTAATGGTCTCATTGAAATTGTTGTCAAGCTCTTGTATAGACCGAATCTAGATATTCATGTTCTCAAACCTTAAGGGATAAAAGGATATTAAGGTTTGAACATTCTCTACTATCCATGCTTGAGTCAAACTTTTCTATCAGCCTTCAAGATGGAGCTATTCTTAATGCTCTAAATATCCGTATTCAAACAAAAAACTTTGATGTTGATGATCGTTCAAAAGCATTTCCTTTAATAGATAGAGTATATTATAAACTTTTGAACACTCAACTCAATATCCGTGCTCTTAGATCTTCTCCAAGAGATGAAAGTGTTTTGGTTGAAGTCAATCCACTCCATTCAAGTGTCATGATTCCCAAAAGAATTATGTGGAATCTTCAAGAAAGGGGTTTACAATGGGATTTTGAGAATGCACAAAATCTTATTCCTACTCCTACTAGGAGAAATCCTGAACAAATTGTTCATCTTCCTTATGGTAATGTCAGAGTTATCTTTGATAAACCGTCATCCTCTTCAAGTACTTATCAAATATCTTATTCGTCCAAATCCGATGACAGATCTAAAAATTCTTTTCAATCTGCTATATTTTCTACCTCCTCTATCAAAGGTGTGGATTTTAATCCAAAAATTCCAAAACCATTTTATCAAAACTATGAATCGGATAAAGAAGAAGAAGAAGTAGAGCCTCATACTTCTCCCACTTTAACAGACATGATTCCTTCTCAAACTGAGAAATTGGGTCTTCAATGTAATGTTATTTCTTCTAAGATTGATAGAAGAAATGAATTCAAAACTGATCAAACTCTTGAAGTCAAAAAAATTTTGTCATCTTATTAAAAAATTCTTTTTCTAAAAAACAAATTGAACTTACTGGGAAGAATTTAATAATTCTCCAGAAGATATTAGTTTTTACGAATGGACTTGTTTCGAAGTTTAACAAAAATTTCCTTCCAAAAGCAAAATAAAAACTATTTAAAATACTACTTCTTCAAAGAAAACCTGGAAAACTTCTTCCGGAAACATCATTCAATCTTCTCATCCTCCTCTAGAAGAAATTATTATTCCAATTGGAACTACATAAATTATTGTGTCTCTTTTCCAAAAGACAGAACGTCCTGGTGAATCTTTAGTAAATACTAAAGACATCAAAAATATTCAATCTCAGAACAATTATACTAAGAGGGTGTTCGGTGTGGATTAAAATTAAATTTTTAGTAGATTGTGATAAAAGTTTTTGAAATGTGTGGTTGAAAAGTTGTGGGACCCATGAAAGATGTGGTTAATATTGATTTTTTGACTTTGATTTGGATTAAAATCAGATTTTAATCTGGACCAAATAGAGTCTATGTGTTCTCAGCTATCATACCAAAATAGGCCCAGGGCGAGGGTCGTGTGGAAGAAGGGATAAAAGATAGCTAAATAAAACAAGATAAATTTTAAAGTTGAGTAGCGAGTTCCTTAAGAACACTTTCTTTAGAATGAAGCTTTTTTGGAGTGACATCATGAAAATGAAATAGAGAAGAAATGGGTTTTTCTATTTTCTTCTTTTTGCCTTTGTCTGAGTTTGAAGGTTCAAAATTGATTTCAATTCTATTGAGCTGAATTGAGAGGTTTGTAATTGATAACCAATCAAGGAACACCTCGCTTGATTTTGGCAGATTTATTGCAATAAAAAGCTGAACAGCTCCAAGGAGATTTACTTGGTGCAATGACCAAGGAGATCATTGTTCATTTGAATATGACGAGAATTTGTAGAAATATTTGATTCATGAAAATCTGAAGTTTAAGGAAGAGAAACGACATGTTTCTTTCTATCCCAAAATTCATTTGGAATGGTTGAACATATCTCATCCTCAATACGCTTTTGAAAACTAGAAATATTTGAATAATTGAAGATTCCTGAAGTCTTTCTTCAATTCTTTGAAACTTAATTTCTTCTTTAAGAAATCGAATATGATTCTTCTTGAAATTAATATCATTAATAATTTTTGAAAAAGAAGCTTCTTTCAGTGTATTAACATCTTTAGAAGAAGGATGAATTGTAAATTTGAATACAATTTCTTGTCCAAAAATTGCAGCAGTTAATCCTTTTAAATCAGCTTTGAAAGGATAAATTTGTACAATAAAAGGAAGGAGTGACAAGAATGACTTCTTGATCCAAATATTTTACAAAATAAAAAATATTTTTGAAACAAATATTTGAGTTACAAACATGGGCTTTTGAAAGTTTATATTGAATATTGAGTTTCTTGACCACTAGCTTGATAAAGTCGCTCAGTAGCTTTTTCAATATATTTTGTAGGGATAATTCCTTCCCTAATACAATTTTGATTTGCACCAGAATCAATTAAAACTCTAGTATGAAGTTTAAACTCTTTATTGACAACAATTGTCATGTTACAATACCATTTTTGAAGTTGAATTATATTGATAACATTGACCTTTTCTTCTTCAGTTCGAAGTTTTTGAGAAGATTTTAAATGAATACTTTTGGAACTGGAATTAGAATGATGGGATTTTGAATCAGAATTTGAATGATAAGCATGAGAAGTATCATCTTCAGATGAGGAAGATAATTCTTCTCAGAGTCTTTGATTTTAAGATGAACAACTTCTATCTTAACATCTTGCATTTGTTTCTCATGGAAATCTGAGATTTCATAACATTGATTTCTGATCTTAAATCAGAACTTGAAAATTTGGATTTTTCATTTTGAAATCTTTTCATGACATCATGCACATTGAAGGATTCACGAGTTGAAGAAGAAGGAATAAGAGAATTGAACTTATTTTTTAATTTTCGATCAGGGATCTGATCAACAATTTTCTTGATAAGTTCTTCTTCTTTTGTAAAAACATTTATGGTTTTACAAACACAAACTTCTTTACTTTGACATGAAGATGAGGAAGAATTTAAATTGTTTTCATAATCAGAATCTTCTTGATTTTGAAAAACTTATTCAATTTCAGAGTTTGAGGAATCAGAATCAGAATTGATGAGATTGAGTAGTTCAATTTTAGTATCTTCATCACACTGAAGATTACTAATCTTTCCTTTAGAGGACATTTGTTTGAATAATGACCAGATTTGTCACATTTCCAACATGTAACATTAGAAATTCTTTTCTTTGAGAAATTTCTTTTTGAAAAGTTTCTGAAAAGAAGGTTTTGAAAATTCTCTTTCTTTTTAAAATACTTTGAGAAGATTTTTTTCTCAAAATGAGAAGAAATATTTTTGTTTTTTGATCTTGAAGGAGGAATAATTTTTTCAAATCCACATTGTTCATAGAATGATCCTAGTTCTTTACGCCTTCGGATCTTTCTGATCTCAATTTGGCTTTAAGTTTGAGATCAGTGCAGAGAGCTAATCCTTCACAATTGATAAAACGGATTAGTTCTCCATAACTAAGATCATTATAAGGAATTGAATTTTCATGATCTCTCTTGATAGCATTCCGAACCTTTTCGGCGAATAAGCTTAGAAAGTCGAGAAATAAATCTTTCTTTCCAATATTATTGTTCACAATCGGTCTAGAAGAGTGGGACAGTTGAGGTTCATGAGAATTTGAGAATCGTTTTCATGAATATTAGTAGGAATACCAATAAAATGTTTGATAATGCTATAAATAAGGGTTGCAAAACTATCATTTCAACCATCAGTTTCGACAGAATTTACAATTCGGGTTCTATCTTGATCAGTAAGATAATTAAACCACCAATTTTTTAGTTGTCCAGAAAAACCAAGGACAAGATTATCAGTAGCTTCATGAGCATTAGCTCCAAAAGTAACATAGGCATTAAAACAAATACCCATTTTTTCTAGAATTTGAATGATTTGATATTCGGTTAATCCATGAATATTCCATTCGATGATAGATTCTCCATCAAATTTGACTTGTGTTTTACCCTTTTCCTCAAAGAGTAAATCAGGAGTAGTATGTCTAGGATAAAAAGCCGGAATTTTTTAGTATTGAATATTTTGTCCACGAATTCTATTGACTTGAAGATCTGATTCTTCAATAAATTGACTCTCAATTTCATCAATAGTATTGATATTGTTTGGAGAAGAAGATAATTTTGGAATGCCGATATTTCTTTGTTTTTGAATTAATAAATTAACTGCTTTAGGGCAACAATTTGTTTCATGGAATTTTGACCACCATTTCATTTTGAAACGTCTGAGAAGAAGGGATAGATGATAGCCAAATAAAGTAAGATAAATTTGAAATTTTGAATGGTCATGTGGAAGAAGGGATAAAAGATAGCCAAATAATAGAAGATAAATTTGAAATTTTGAATAATTTAACAAAATATTGAAAATTACGAGATTGAAATGAATTTTGAAGATTGAAATGAAAGATAGAATTACAAGGATTCTAAACTTCTTGAGATTCTAATTTGACTCTCTTGTTAATTTTTTCTCAGCCCAAACCTCTGAAAGAAGCTCAATATATAACTGAGTTTTAGGGCTTGAAAATTTCTTCAATTGAATTGAGAATTTTGAACAACTGATTGATTGAATTTGTCTCCCATGCGTTGTCTGCCCTCCTATCTTCTTTTAAAAAATTATTGTCCTTTCTTCCAAGCTTTTGAGATTTATTAAAGTGGCTTTAATAAAGTTGATTGTCCTTTGTATGTCGATAAGGCTGGTAAAAATAATTTGTTAGCTAGCATGCATATGTTGAACAGCATTTCCTTTGATTTTTGAACCCGATATTTTCTAAGGCAATTGAGAAAACTGGGTTCATGTAGTCATTTTGAAGGGGAGTTTCTTTGAGATTCTTCTTCAATTAACTCGTCAATATTATAATCAAAGCACATATCATCATTGCTTTGTTCATAATCCTCTAAATCAGAAGAAGAATATTTTGAACTTGATTTCTTTGCAAGGGCTGCAATTTTGTCTCATACAATTTAAAGTTCTTCCGGAGTAGAACACTGATTGAACATTGCTAAAAGTCTTGATTTTCTACAAGAAAATTGGATTTTTTGTCGAATTCCTTTTGAGGTAATTTTGGAATGCCGACATTTCTTTGTTCTTGAACCCATGAATTAATTGCTTTAGGGCAACAATTTGTTTCATGGAATGTTGACCACCATTTTATTTTGAAACGTCTGGCAATTCTTTTGACGTTGTAATCTTTGTACTCTGGCGGATTTTGATTTTGAATTAAGTGGAAATCCCAACAGAATATCCACGATACTTTGAGATTGTGTGCAAATTGAAACATAATATTTTCTTGAGAATTTAAAAATGGTTTTGCCTCCTTTTTTAAATGTTCGAATCTTTAGCGAGTAAGATTGGGTAAAATTGTCTCGCCAAGTCCAAAAAACTCGATCCAATTTTGAAACCATTTTGGAAAATTTGATGGACAATTTTGATGGAAAAGTATAAACCAGGAATGTGTCACTGGTTTAAAAAAGAAAACATTGAACCACGCTTCTTTGAAGTCCAAATAATTGAATTTTGATTCGAATGAATCGGTTTTTGAAATATTCAGTCGTTTATCTTCCCAATGTTGCAATCCCCTATCTTCGTAAAACCATACCCTTTGGATAGATATTTTTGAAAAATCAATATGTTTTGAATTTTTGCTATTTGGGATGAGTAATTATAGCAGATCCTGTTTAAATAAGGATTGCTTCGTAGTACTCATGAGATTTTCTGTTTGATGGAAGAAAATGGAAATTTGGAGGGAAGAAATCTTGAAGATGTTCTTATAGTGAAGAATATCTTTGTACCCACGAATTATCCATTTCGAAAATAGGCAATTGAATTGATTTTGTAAAATATGAAAAGGCATTTTGAGGATTAATATATGGGAGTTGTCCGGAACCAAGAAGAGCTTTTCGGTAATTTGAGAGTTTGTTTTTTGGGATTGTTTGAGTGGGTTTTTGAAAAATTTTTGATGCAAGCGTATTATTTTGGGAGCTAGAATCTCTAGATCCTTTATGGGAATTGTAAATATAATCATCAATACTATCAAGGGGAATTTGAATTTTCTTTTTGTTCTTCTTTTTCTCTGAAGAACTCATCTCTCACTCTTGCTTTGTAAAAACTCTTTTGAATGGAAATCTGCAAGAAAGTTTGAAGAACCCTGTATATATAGAATTTGAAAATCAAAGCAAGATAGGATTGCTTGCCATCTTGTGAAAATTTATTTTGAAATAAGGTTTTTTACGTCTTATTTGCACAATATCTTTTGAAGTTTTACAGTCTGTTTTTAAAATAAAATTTTTATTGATCAAATCATCTTGAAATTTTGATATCACAAGGACGATTGCAAGAATCTGCTTTTTGATTGTGGAGTAATTCTTTTGAGGATCTGTCCAAACACTTGAGTGATATCTGACAAGTTATTCTTGGCTTAAATTTGAAGGAAGCATCTGTCTCAACAATAATAGGGGCAGTGAGGTTAAAGATAGATAAGCATGAGATGCTTTTGATGGCTTTTTTGATTTTTTGAAATGCTAGAGTACACTCGTGACTCCAAGGGTCAGGTTGCTTTTGTAGTCTTTTGAACATTTGATTGATTGAATTTGTCTCCCATGTGTTGTGTGCCCTCCTATCTTCTTTTGAAAAATTATTGTCCTTCATACATATATATATGGTAAAATTTATAAATTAAAAAATTTTAGTCCTTTTAAGCGAAATAAATAATTGAAAATTGAAAATTAGTCGGCCCAAGTTAATTTTAAAATTTATTTTTTATTTAAATTACTTTATTAATTATTTTTCCTTTTTATTTATTTTGGTTATTCTTATATATATTTGGTAAAATTTATAAATTAAACAAATTTAGTCCTTTTTGAACGAAATAAATAATTTTTAATTGAAAATTAATAAATTAGATATTTTTTAAACCAAATTACCAAATTCTTCTTAAATTCTCTCTTTTTAAAGTTTAAAATTCTTTTTAATTAAATATTCTTTTTAAACAATTCTTTAATTTTTTCGATTTTACGTAAATAATATTTATATTCTTTATTTAATTTATTCATTTTTGTTTTGTTTATTTTTTTCTTTTTTAATTATTTTTTGATAATAATTTCAGAATACCTTAATTGTTCCCTTCTTTTTATAATTTCTTTTTCAATTTAAAATAATTTTTAATGTTCTTTCTTTATTTTTTTAAATTTTCTTTAATTTATTTATCATTTTTTAGTTTTGGTAATTAATTTGTATTTAATTTATTTTTCGTGATTCTCCTTTAATTTATTATATCATTTATTTTTTCATTAGCGTCGATGTCTTGCATATAGCAGTTACAATTCGATTCGCTTGATTTTTCGAGATTATGTGTATTTTATTATCTCTTGTTCAATATTCTAACATTTGAATTTTTGTAGGATGGAGTGTCATTTAGATGAAGAGTTGAGACGGACGGTGGGGAAAGCTACTTGGAACAGTAGTTTTGAGAGTTTTACTTCTGTGTTGGAGATGCTCGATGATCAGCATGGAAATATGCTGCGACAGTCCTTCCTATGGCCCCTGTACCAGTTGCGAGAGGTGCAGTCCTCATGACAGATCTTTGATACACTGCTATGTCGGATCCATAGGCCAATCGACGTCGATGCCCCTCCACTTCTTCCTCATGGGCAAGGTCGTTAGTTTCTCGATGTTTAAGTTTACCCTGATCACTGGACTGAGGATTACATGTGATGAGGCAGCCACTGAGAGAAGCAATAGGCTGCACGAGACGTACTTCCAGGGACAGGGGACAATGCTTCTACCCCAGTTGATGGGCGCGATCAGGAAGTGTAACCAGATGTTAATTAGATTAAACTTTGGGCTGGTATACATCCTTGACAGTTTGATGAGGTGTCATCACAAGAAAACTGCCATCGACAATTTTCATTTACATGTTGTTGACGACATCGATGCGTTCAACAACTATTTGTGGGGCCGAAGATATTTTGAGGACACCGTACATGTCTTTACCAGATCACACTCAAAGAACAAGTTGTCTATGTGTAAGTACAATACAGTGCTCGGCAACCATGTATCAAACTTTGAGGTAGAGGTCGTAGCGCTCCGAAGCTATATAGTAGGACTACGATGGGGTGATGGATGGGACGATGGAGAGAGTGATAGACGGGGCAACTTTTCGTTGTGGCCAGATACTGAATTTTGGAAGGAGGCGGAGGTGGCCCCGATGATGGATGTGCAGGTGCCCGAGGTGGAGTCAGTGGCAGAGACGGAGGAGTGGAGGAATGGGTGCCCCCGATGATAGAGGAGGGGTCAAGGCGGAGGTGGTACCCCCGACGACGGAGGAGGAGAGAACGCTGATCGTGAGAAAGGGTAAAAGCGTGTTGTTGACGTGTCGGAGCAGATGGTTGGCAAGAGGCCGAGATTGTAGTCATAGTACGTCGTATCTCCCTTCACAACTGAGGTAAAGAGGAGGATGTTCTTTGACGGGATGTACCCTAACCAGGAGGTGGACCGTGCCAAATGGAAAGCGTTCGAGATGGAGTGGAGAAGAATTATGCCAGGGTAAGTATTTTACAATTTCAGTGAAGTACGCTATGCTAACGCATCCATACTTCTTTTAAGATTTTTTCTATTTCTTTTTTCAGAGATAGCAGCATGTTAGGGGGAGAATGATCTCAGAGGCATGTTTGCAATAAAATACATTGAATTTCGGAGTATAGGACATAACGTTGATGCAATCAACCAATCATGGATACAAATTTGGAGGAATAAATTAGCGTGCAATTTGTATAAATTTGAGTATGATCCGTAAACGTTTTACATTTATTTATGAAATAATTGTAAATATTGTAAAAATCTTGTAAGTATTGCATATTTAGTTATTTATTCATTTATCAAATAATTATAAATATTATAAAACTCATGTAAACATTGTATATTTACTTTTTTATTTATTTATCAAATACTTATTAATATTGTAAACTAATGTAAATATTGTATAGTTAATTGTTTATTCATTTATCAAATATTTGAGCTCTAGGTCCCTCAATTATGAATTTGTACAATTTGGTCATTCATTTCACGTCGATATCAATACACATCGGTCGAATCGTCTTTTAGGGGAATGTAACTTGTACAAAATTGATGAGTATACCCTGTTGCTCCACACCTTCGCACCGACGCGGTCGAGGAAACTCTCCGATATATGGTATTTTAGGCGTACGTGGATGTTCAAGACCATGCGGTTCAACTTGCGGTGGCATCATACTAAGTAGGAGAATATAGTCGGGAACTTCCCACTCGGCTTCATTAGGTAGAGGAAATATAGTCTCAACATACGTTGCTCTCCAATAATTAGCCATGTAATAAGGAGAGCATAATGTTCTCACAGCAAAGCCTTTATACATAGCTATCGCGACTGCATGCTCACAGTGAAAACTCTCCAACTGAGATCGACGACAAGTGCATGTGTTATCAGTCAAGTCCACCATGTATGCCATATTACGTGCACATTTTACGGAGAAGCATAACTCATCAAGTGGTTCGACATTCAACTTTCTCGTAAACTCTGTAGCCTTGAAGAGTTTATCCTCTTGATTCAGCGCTAGCACGCTCGTGCAACTTTGTGATTCCACACGTCGATCGTGAAGCCAATGCTGCAATTTGTTACGAATGTTCTCAATCATTGCCAGGGTTGGTAACTTTTGATCCTTCTTGAATAATGCATTGAGAGACTCCGCATTGTTTGACATCATCATGTTGTATCGACGTCCTGAAAAATATGATCGCGCCCAATGTTTAATCCCCATTTTTTTCAGATATTCCCATGCTGGTAATAATGTAGTTCTTATTTCCATCATGAACTTATTACACTATTCAACATTATAAGCTTCGGCCTCTCTCCTGACCAATGAACCCATGTCTCTATCCTGATACTTAGTTTTCAAGTTCCCTTGTACATGGTATATACAATATCAATGATGTGCCTCGGGAAAAACTTCAGTGATACCATTTATTATAGACAATCCCCAATCAGTTACAAAGGCAAGGTCCTCGACTTCCTCGATTAATGTCCTCAATTTTGTGAAGAACTAATGCATCGACGGATCATTCTCGATAGCGACTATGCCAAATGTAAGAGGGTAAATTTGGATGTTGGCATCTTAACATGTAACAATAATTAACTTGCCTTCGTATCTAGCTTTCAGAGTTGTACCATCGACTAGAATTAGGGGTCGCATCGTATTTCAAAATCTCCGAATGCATTGTCCAAGAGTCATGAAAAAAAAACTTAAAGCAATTATCGCCCTCCATCTCAATAAAAAAGGCCGAGCCAGGATTAGTTGTTCCATGTTATGGCAATTGTGACACCTCGAAAATTTATAGAAAATTTTATTTGTACTATATTCTACATTTTGGAAATTTAGGGACTAGAATGATATATAACAATTTCAATTTTTATTTGGGTAATGTATTTAGTTTTTAATAGAGTAATGATAAGTATACCGATATGGTACCCGTTGGATAGCTCGAAATTAATTATGCATTTTAGACTCGAGAAAAAGTTAATTCGAATAAACAAAATTCAAGTTATCGAGGTCGAAAGATATGACTTTAAATTATATTTTATTTGATTATATGTTAGTTATTGATTTTTCAAAAAGGGGGTGGGGTTATAGGGCACCCACGTGTAGTTGGTTGTTGAGGAGTTATCAAATTGATTTTATTTTGTTAATATTATATATTTGGTGCAAAATCTTCCATCTTGCCAAGTGTCCAATAAAGAGGTTGGTTGAGATATGTCATCTTCATAATAGAGACGTGTGCATGCAACCTACCATTTTCTACACTCTCATCCCACACATTTCCCCACAATGTACCAACTCTTGTATAATTACATATGTATTTAGTTACATCACATGATAGAATAGACACAAAAAATATATATTTACATGCACGGCACAAAAGCAGAGGCAGAAAAAAGAAATTGTTGGAACGTGATTTTTGTTTTGTCTTCCAAAATTTAAGCAAGTTAACAAGGTAGGATTACGAGGTGCAAGTGGTTTGTCTTGTTTAAATTATTTCTTTATATTGATAAATATTATGCCTATGAAAGTTATGATATGATATGATATGATATGATATGAAATGGTCATCCGATACCAAAGATATGATATATTATGAGCTCTTACGGAATTCTTAAGATATGATATGACGGTATGATATTTTTGACGCATGATTTAATATTTTATTCGGGATTGCACCATTAATCATGTCCTACGGAGTATTTCCATATACTCACCCCTACTTATTACAGGTTTGTCCGGAACGAATTGAATTATGGCGGAATAGTGATGCGGGCTGTCAACCGGATCAAAGAAAAAGGCAAATAACCATTTAGTATTTTTTTTATGTTTTTAAATTTAATTGTCAAAGATTCGTTTGTGAATTAATCATTTCAGTATGTTTGAAATTTTTAGAAAACTGTGTTTAATTGATATTTATTGTTAGAAATAAAGAATGTCTTTAATTTGTTTCGTTCCGCTTTTAACAAAAACAAAAGTAGATTTTCGTAACACTCTAAATTGATGAAAATTTGTGGCGTTACAGCAATACATGGCCAATTGAACATATCTCTCCTCGGTCGAGCCCATTGAATCATCCAACGCACATTCTTTGGTCTTCCAGGCCTTCCAGTAGCTCATGACCACTCCATACTCTCGACGGATATCGTTAATTATGTCCGAAGGTCTGTAGATTGTCCATGAATCCTGATACTTGTTTATAATATGTTGACCAATAAATCATACTCGAGCTTGTCTGTGTTCATTTCGACAAATCCCACTTCGTAAGTATATTCTCGATTATACTTGCGAACTACAAAAAACTCATTCGTGTCCATTTTCATCACTTGTAAATGCAACAGCAATGGTTGTCGACGTAAACTATCATGAACAATGACTTGTTTGATTTCTTAACTTTGAACTCAAAGCTGTATTTCAGAACAATTCGATGCGCAGCTCCCTGCAAATCGTTCTTTGTTTCGAATAGTTGCTCTACATACAAATCCTCATCATCGGGAACCACAATCGAAGAATTAGATGACGGTCCACTAGTTAAAGCCTCTGCGCTCCCACCCCACTCATGTATCCTACGGGATAAAGCAATCAAATGCTCATTTGTCAATTCATTGTCGTAAACTACCGACGGAATTCAGTGTGTAATAGTGAGATCACGATGAGGAACAACTAGCTCGAGAATAACCACATTATCCTCACGAGCTATCTCCACTATGTCCCAAAATTCATTGACATTGTGTTCCCCTCCAACCAAATCTTCATATCCGCGTTCGGCGACATCTTTCGTCACTAAAGTCGCCCAAGATTGAGTCGTGTACATTTTTTACAATTCAAATAGATAATTCACTTCTTCATCACAAGTAACCTTCATAGATGGAATCAGAATATATGAATCATTCTTGAATCGAAATCTCGATTCCATATCGTACTGAGATGGATCGACATTCAGCTTATTTTGTAAATCATGGTACATTTCCGTATATGTTGTACTCTCCATTATGGAAATTGGAATGCCACCACATTTATCACTTGTTTATCTCCATATCCTTTGATCTTTCTCATCCAATTCGAAGTCAACAAACAAACAAACTGGCACTACAACCATATCTGCAAGACAAAACTGAGTTTTTTAAAGAAAATACATAGTCATTTGGCTCGACTTGGGAAACAGAAATTAAAAAAAGGTTGAATAGCCTGAAAACAGTCGGCTGTTAACAGTCGAAATAGCTGGCTGTCTCGCTGTTAAATAGCTGGCAAAGCCGTAGTCGGCTGTTGAGACTGTCTTAACAGTCGGCTTTTAAACGTAAAAAAATTTTGGTTGTTTTTATCGATTAAAACATATAAAAATTTGAAATAAAACATAAGTAAATATACTTACCGATTCGAAGTAATTAATATTAAAAAATAGGGAAAATTGCAATCACGATACCAAACATTTCCAATTTTCGCAAACTTTGCCCAAACCTTTATTTTGTGCCACTGGAGATACCAAACCTTTCAAAAATATGTAACAGAAGTCCAATCTGATAGAATCCGTTAATTTATTTGTTAGTTGACTCCAAAAAAATTATTTTGAACAAATCAACAAAGGGTAAATGGTAACTTCATAATTTTAACATAAAAAAACGAAAATAAAAAAAGGTTACACTATTAACCTTTACCCAAATTTCACCCCTCCCCTCCCCTAAAAAACAACCCTTTACTTTAAAACACTAGAAATCACCTCAAGGAGAACCTTGGTATCAAAATAATGCAGATCCAATAGTCCAGGGTTATACTTATTCGGGGAAACTTGCTCATCCTACAGGCCATGAATCCCCAGTCGTTGTCAATGGATCCTCAAAAAAATCACTTCTTCCAATGTAATTCCTCTGTGCCTGCACACTCCTTTACATTCTTGAACCTTGATCCCCGCCATTAAAATCCTATTTACAAAAATATAAATTGAGGGGTTTTTTTTCTGTAGTATTAGATCTAACTAGTAAATACAACAATCTACCTGAAGAGGAACCGCATTGTTTGACTGTAGGGGTGGGAGACCAGCTGAATGTAGCCACCGTCCATTCGATGAAGTGTTTCTCAAGTTGTCGGAGTGCTGCCGCTGGTGGTGCACCGTAGATGCACCGGACCTCTACCTCCCCACTGCGTTCATTTTTCGGTCCTCTCTCTCTCTCTCTAAAACGTCCGATCAAACTTCAGACAACTCCTTTCTCTCTAGAACAATGTTCACAGTTTCTCTCTAAAGAATTTGAATATACATTTTGTATGTATAGAATGAAATTACAGTAAAAGGAGATCTTGCAGATGGATATATGAAGAAGTTTTGAAATTTGACGGTTGGGATTCATTGTTGTGGTGCATTTTGGGGAAATTTGGTGAGAGTGGGGTTGGGGAAGGAGATAGGGTGTGGTGGTGCCGGCACAGAAGCGGTGGTGGTGCCAGCAATATGTCGGCAGTTTTGCCTGGGAAGAGAAGTGTATTGTTTTTCATTTTTATTTTTTTAAATTTATTTAATGAGAATATTGTCGAGTTACCATTTTATGTCGGCTGTCCAAATCTACTATTCTTGGTCAACTGGACTGAAACCATCCATTTGGTTCTCTAGCGGCACAAAACAAAGGTTTGGGCAAAGTCTGCGAAAATTGGAAATGTTTGGTACCGTGGCTGCAATTTTCCTTTAAAATATTTTCTTCTTCAACGTTCGATAAATTTCAGAGATTTTGAAGTTGAACCATATAAAAGTTAAGAGAGTTTTATTTTAGTTGGAATAAACAGATAAGAAAAGTTAAGTGATTTTGAAATTTTAAGTCTGAAGTATTTGATTTTCAATTGTTAACTAAAGGGGTAAAAATGTTTTTTAAACAAAATAATATTTTGTAATTGCATAACTTATTTAAGGATATTTTTGTCATTTAACCTCTAATATGCTAGTGTAAAAATATAGTATAATTGAAAATTCAAAGTGGCAATTGAGCTTGTTGACTCGACCAATCTTAAAAGTACCCCCATTTCTTTCTTCCCCAATCCCCTCACACCAAAATCAAAACCAAAACCACCTAGCTGCCTGGCGCCACCGCCGTACCATCGTCTCAATCTCCAGCCCCCAACGCCGCCTTAACATTGTGGCTACTACCAATTCCCACATTATTACAGGGTTTAGGGTTCTTAAAATTTCCCCTCTCCATTTATCTTCTACACTATCCTACCAAGTAAATTTATTATTTCAAATTTAGGGAAGAAAAACGAAAATCAGGATTTCCATTTTTTCCTGCTCAAGAAAAGTAAAAATAATTTTGTATTGAGAGGAACTCATCATTAAATAGCCGCGATTGATTTGTCTACAATCCTTCGTCTCTTTTAATTGATAGACCCTGTCTCAGAGTTGGTTCCAATAGTTGTTCAGTGGAAGTACAACTTAAGAGGAGTGGAATTACGTATATGGCTTCCTCTGTTCCTGTAAAAGAGGAAAGTCGGTAGCATTTGGACTCCCCATTGAACCTTCACGCCACCGCCACTTTCACCACAACAATGGCTAAACTTCAAAATCAAATCTGATTTCAAAATTAGTTCCGGCCTAGGCGAATCTTAGAAGGAGAGGTGGTGGCAGAAGAAGCTAGGTGAAAGAGAGAAAGAAGATAGATGAATCTCGGAATACTTTTTTATCTGTTTCATTTGTTTAAGCATATGTTTTGAGCCCACTTCTATTTCATTTTTTTCTATTAATTTTTTACAGTACTCATTTTCAACTACACATTCTTCAAATAAAATAATATTACACAAATCTAAAATTTTTCATCACTTTTTTACCATACATTCTTCCATCAATCACTGTTCAATAACAACTTTTCCAAATAAAATTGGAGGCCAAACACCTTGTAAATTGAGTGAATTAGAAATGGCGGTGGCGGCTGGACTGGGTGGCGATGGTTTTGGGGATAAGGGGGTTGTACATGGATGGGAAGAAGGAGATGGTTTGGTTGGGTAGGTGCTTGTAAAAAGGATTTTTATTTTTGTATTTTGAAGGGAAAATATGTAATGTCCAAATTGTCTTCGATTTATTTGGGAAAAATAATTAAATTTATCTGGGGTCAACTGATGGTTTTGGTGATCAAACAAACGAAAACCGTCATTTTAGAATGGACGTATGATTTGTTTTGTACTTTCGATGGTACAAATAAAATATTTGAGTCAAATCTGTTATTAAATGAAAGACTTGGTGGTACATTGACTGCAATTTTCCCTAAAAAAATTGGTGTTTCAGATTTTCTATCCTTTTAAGCCACATTAGACCCTGTGCAGCTCTGGCATCCGATGTAAATGGGTCTGTCCGAACCCAGAGCAAGAAGAAAATGCGCTCAAGAAGTATAGACCAGACAATGACAATGGTAGAAGTACGATTTTACCGGCCCAACAAACCTTTAAGGGAAGGGTACAAGTGGACAATGATCCGATCCCATCTATATCGCAAAAAAACTTCTTCTCAAAAAGAGGACCCAGTATCCACTGTTAATGGCATAGGAAACACAAGCAACTATTCCTAAGATGTTCAAAATAAGGATAGCGGTGGGAGAAACGAGTAGGGATGTCCATTTGAACATGTGAGCTCTGAAAATTCTCCATCCTCATCAGACGCTTTTGAAGCGACTGTAAAATTGGTATCGATCTCGGCAGGTACTTTCAAGAGACCTTGGGAGACGGTGAAGAGATGAGCAGACACATTACCGATGACCCAGAATTGCTGCCTTCCTTTGTTTAGTGAATTCTATTATGGCGGTGGTCTTTAAATTATTGTTGCATTCTAGTTTCTTCACCATCGGCAGCTTCAGGAAACATTTTGGAATTTAGGTAGGTTAAAGAAATAATCACCTATTTATTTAGAAAATTCTTGGACCTTCCCCAAGTCATCACCGATTTTTCATTTTGACTCTTTCCTTTTTCATTACGTCCAACTTTGCCTCAAACTCGACAAGTTTTAAAGTACTTGATCGTTCGTTCTACATATCTGCCACTTCAAATATATCTCACTCTTTCATACTTTCCTTTTTATCCATTTTTAGGTTAGCATACTTGGCACTTGATTTCTCATGTTCATCCAACTTCCTTATTTGTGATTGTGAAGTGGTACATACATCAATATCTTGTTGACTCAATCGATCATCCGTTAGTGTTTTCTGGTTCACATCATTTTGCCAAGAATTTTGTCGCCCTTGCAAGTTTTTCTTTATCCATTGACATTTGTAGATCTTTAGATTCGTTATTACCTTTAGAAGCTCTTGTTCATTGATTATCTCTATCACATCTTGTATTTCCTCGAGCTTCTGTCTTTTTTCACTGATTTGCTCTGGCACCTTCTCCTTTAACTTGTCATCCATTTCCTTTGAATCTAGCAGTTCCACCATCTGCAGTGTCTATCATCCAATAATATACTTCTTCAAACATTTCTTTTGAGTCTAGGAGTTCCTTCCTCTACGAAGCCCATCAAGAAGACTCTTAACGAACCACAATGTTCTCTCCTGAGTCATCGACCCAATCATCTTCACAATCCAATTGTCCAGGAAGGACCACCAATAACGCTAATTCGTCCTTTAAACTTGAATTGATTTTTCTTCTCTCGAGTCTGCTCATTTATTGTTATGGATGCCTCAGCATCGTATTCTTCTTCACTTTCAAACCAACAATATCTAGCATAATGACCTCGTTTCCAACATACAAAGCATGTGCCATTATTGCGTTGATATCCCTTAGACAATTGAGCTCTCTTGTCACAAATTTGTTAAGCTCCCCTTGTGTGGTAACATCCTTCAACCCATACTTTAAATTTACCTTCTTTTAGTTCTTTATTATTTTGTTGATGAGGTCAACCTTTTTTTTTTATAACTGCATAGTGCTTCTCCTTCTTCTTTATTTATTGAGACCCTTATCATTTGCTTGGTTAACGCTTCTTGGTCGGCCAACAAATTGTCGAGATTTACTAGTGATGATTGCTTTGGCCAACCTTGTATTGCAACAATAAAACCTTTAAATTTGGGTCTCAATCATGCATGGGGTCTAACTCAGAAATTTCACGATATAGATATTTCACTTTATTAAAATATTGACATGCTTTTAATTCTTCTTGAGTGGTCAAAAGCAACTCATTCTCCAATAATTGTAACCTCAAGTCATTTTTCTTTGAGAATAGTGCAGCTATAATGTCCTATGCTTCCTTCGATATATTCTTATCTCTTATATCCTCTAAAAATTCTTCTTCGGTTGTTGCCTTTATAATGAACATGGCTTTGTCCGCTTTGATTCTCCACTTCTTCAAAGCCACGACTAATTTTGGCATTGTTATGTCACTTCTGTCAACCACTTATCACAAATTTTGCTATAGTGTCATATGCTTCCTTCGATATATTCTTATCTCTTATATACTCTAACAATTCTTCTTTGATTGTTGTCTTTATAATGAACATAGGTTTGTCCGCTTTGATTCTCCACTTCTTCAGAGCCACGACTACTTTTGGCATTGTTATGTCACTTCCGTCAACCACTTATCACAAATTTTGCCCTTGGAGGTCTGACTTCATGCAAGTTTGCGATGTTGTGTAGTTTTAATTATTGAACTTATTTACTCCGCCACCACTCGTAAGTTGCTTATCATGACTTGATTTACCTCCTCGTGAGCTTTATAAAAGCTTCACAATCTCATTATGTGCACGATCTCAAGAAACTCAAAAATTCATCCCCTATCGTTTCACTCTGATATCAAATTTTGTTGAGTTTAAACCCAAAAGGAAATGATTTTGTTAATATAAAATCACTCGCACAACTTTAAAGACACACACCACTAATTATATAATACTAGTAAGACGTACGTGCAGTGCACATGCCACAGTATAGTTGGCTATATGATAGCGTAAATATAAAAAAAAAAATTAATTGTCTTAAGCATTAGTTACATTAAACTTTACACACTTGAAATAATGATAGGTGGCAAAAATAATATTAAAATTTTTGAGTCAAAACTTAGTTTCTAAACTTTGCATTTGAATGTCTCTTTATT